>BSBM01000001.1:15172500-15322500 GCA_027924585.1 Larix kaempferi
ACCCGTAGGCTCCGTGAGGAATTAATCATTACATTCAAATAAGGTCAGCAATCATTGGATTTAGCATTTATTAAACCATTGCTTTATTTGGATGTTTTCATTTCATTTTCATGGTCAACAGTCTTTGGATTTGGCATTTATTTATCCATTGCTTTTATTTGGCCTTTAGATATCCCTTCAAGGGGATTTACATTTCATTCATTTCCATAGCCCTTCTTTCATTGTGTTTAAAAACACAGTTTCATTGAGTTTCATTTCAATGGGCTTTCTCATAAGATATACAATAGTTTCCAGATACATGTAATGATGGTAGTACTATCTGTTTCAGGTTTAGCCAACACAACTTAGGCAATTCGGAGCCGAGACACAAAGTAAACAAGGAAGTTCTTCCAATAAAGAGGCTAGAGTGGGGAAGTCCTCCATATCACAGGTTAAGATGTAAGTCAGGATAAACTCAAACTGGAAGGTAGCGGATGGATGAAGATAGTGAAAATGATGCCAAAACTAGCAAGCCATATAATGGTGGGAATGACCACCTCCATTCTCCTAAGGAGGGTGAAACCAATGAGTATACACAATAAATTCATTATTCTGAGCAAAAGGACTATATAGATATAAGTTAACAACCATGTCCATAATATATAAATAGACCGCCAGGTCATGACTACTACATGCTAAATCAAGCTACAAGAATGACCAACAAAGCAACAATAAACCAATTTACAAATCATATACCTGCCTGATCATATACCTATACCAAACACCTGAATCATCCACTGTCAACCAGAAACTGCTGCTGCACATCTGGGAACTGCATACTGCTCTCTATGGCAAAAATGGCTACATCGGTCAACAAATATGAGTTTCTTGAGACTCAGTCATGGCACAAGGATATATTGGCTGCTCGTAAAATAGGACTGATCCTGATATAGATGCTCATCTGAAGCATCTCAATGTAAAGGACTAGCTGAAAAAAGGACTGGAATCTGATCTAAAGAATATGGTAGCCCAACTACTAAATATGTGATAACAGTACCATCACAAGAGACCTCCTGAAAGATTCCTCTAGCAACCACTAAACTGCTAGTCGTTGTAATCCCGAGGTCCCAAATCAATCTGAGAACTGCGGAGTACCTATTGCATCCGTTGTTACCCTGCGTAGTGTCAACACAAGGAGCATCCTGTAGACTCCCAAACAACCAATCCAGTAAACACTGTATCCAGTCCTCATAAGGTCTCCCACCTAGGAAACTAATCCATTGCTCCATATATATAGGCTCCTGAAAGTGATAGCTAACTCTCGCCTCCATGTCAGCTGCTGTATTGTCCACTAGTGCAATTTCCGGATCCTAGGCTAATCTCAAAAGGAGACCATCATGTGGCCGCTACGCCACTTCGATCATCACGAGTTGTCTGTCATGCCCTGTCAACATCCACCTCTCCTGGAACTCCATGCAGAAATACCTGTAAGAGCTGACCCCATCCCTATGAATAGTTGAGTGCATAGGCAACCAGGTGAAGTCTACAAATCTGTTGTCATACTCGATCTCAAATACTGGCAAAGGAATTCTGTTCTGATCGCTGGTAACATCTCTGGGCTGCTCATGACCTCTAATCATCTCCTCAAGAGATAGTTCTATCACCCGTGCTTCCCTATACTTCGAGGAAATCACCAGAACATGCATGAACTATGATAACCGTTGAATCTCTGCACATATATACCCTGTTCCTTGCATTCTGTTACCAACTATTTTGTACAATAGTTGAACTTCTAGTGAGCCGCTAGTTTCATGAACATGATACATGTTCATCTTCAGAGTTCAAAAGTTCATAAGTCATTTTTAGGGCAATTTTTGCCCCATTTGTAATAAACTGCATGTACACACCCCCTTGGGGGAATTGTAAAAAGTTGGTCCAAGCATAGTCTTTTTATAAAAGACTTGGCTTTCCTTAGGTTTAACTATCAGGGTGATACTCTAGAGTGTTTTTTCCTTAGGAATTATACATTGCGCTTCAGTGGTGTATAATTCCCGAGTTTTTCATTCACACCTCCAAAGCTGGAGTATTTACCATGGTGGTCGAACCTAAGGTGGTTATTAAAGTCTTAGTGTCTAGGATTTTTTACATGCTAGCCATCTATATTGAGTCGTATGAACATGCACTAGGTCCCCTAGGAGTTTGGTTTCATTTCGGTAAAAATATTTTTTTTCGTAAATTAGACCATTTTTTAATGGTTTAATTGAAAAAACTCAAAATGTAATAAACATGTCGTCTGGATGTGGAATTTGGCGTGGGGAGGCTCGTTTTGACGCTCAGAGTGCCCTCTTTACCCTAGTGCCCACTTTCTTCATGTTCCGAGCGATTACGTCGCCTTTGGGGGGCATTATTTACTAAGGGTGCATCAAATCAACATTTAATTGCTAAAATGGCACAAATTGTACCAAGACAAAAAAAATAAAAAAATAAAAAAACTGATTTAATAAACTATGGAAAGGGTAGCATATTGTTTTAAAAGGATGTGCGACCCACCTTAGTGTTTAAAGCACATGCCAAAGTCAAACTTTGGATTAGCGAATATCTTAAACCAACTATAGCGTGGGCCTCCCTCACGTGGGCAGTATACATCAATTCGCATGAGGTATAAGATGAGGGTTCCAATTGCTTTTGTGGTGGGCGAATATTCCATTGGTTGGGTGTTAGTTCCAAAGGAGAGGGGCGCCCCTCTTGTGAGGTGGCTGCCACCTCTACAAATCACGGCTACCTCAATCATCAAGCTTCCAATCAAGAGCTCTCACCCTCCTCTCTTCATGCATTCGACTTCCCTATTGTAACTCTATATAAAAAGGCTCTTTCTCCATCATTTGAGTGTGGAATTTTTGCAAGGAACCTCTGCTGTAATATTTTGTAATGCCTTTGCTATTTGGCAAGCAAGTTTGGAATAAAGTGAAGACTTTGGAGGTTTTAATGGTGCAAAGTCTCATGGTGTATGCTTGAACCGAGGTGATATCTATTCAGTTATTCTTCCTTTCATACAAGTGCTTACTGTTTTAGCTAAAGAAGATTATATGCTAATCCTTAGGATAAACATTTGAAGTTTCAAGTTGTTTATTTATGCAAAGTTATCTAAGATCTAAAAGTTGCATTTTGTAGTCAGTTATACTTGTGCACTTTTCATTTTATTTAACCTATCATACTAGATCTAATCACTTGTTTGAAGGTTGTTTTAGCTTTGCAAATCATCAAGGGCGAAGTAGGATTTGGAGTTCAGCTGCTTCCTCTTCCTCTTTGCTACTTGTTATCACACCATAGTAACAGGGCTACTATGCTTGCTTAGCAGATATCTGCACATTTCAGAGCTTCCATTATTCAGAGCATGGCTATGATGATTGTATATTTTGTGATCACTCATGATCAGAGCAGTGTATTATTCAGACTTATGTTAGACCTTGTGTCAAGGCTGAGCCTTGAGAGTTCATATTTGATGACCGATGTGACCCTTTATCCCACACAGTTTCAGTTCAGTGCTTAGAGATGTATTGCAGCAGTGTTTCAGATGGTATATGATGTTTATTACTATGATGATGTTGTATGATCTATGGATATTTTATCATTGACTGTGGATTATTATCTTTTTGATTTAGTCATGTTCACAACATCTGCTTGGTATATTATTCCTGATGTGGCAAACTGTTTAAAATGAACTATAAATCATAAAATGGACAATTGCTTTCACATTTAGGTCATTTAACAAAACCCACCGGTTTTCCACCTTACATAGATATGGTCTTTCCTGACACCAGTTGTCTGCTAGTGTAGGCTCCATATTCACTTGACTCCATCCATACATGACTTTCCTATTTGACTTTAAACCTTGACCTATCTCATTTGACTTTCTGATACTGAGGACTTCCCCATTTTTCTACCTCTGTGTTTGGACCGCATCCCTGTATGTTCAGTGTCTCGGCTCTAAGTTGGTGACAAAACTTGCCTTTGGTGAGTTGGATTGTAGGCCTAAATCATTCTGGTCGGTTGTCCCGATGTTTGGCATTGGCTCGAACTCCCCCTAGTCACTTGAGATGTTGTTGGCTAAAACTGAAAGCTCATGTTCTACTTATGGAAACTTATAAATTCGCCCATGGAAACTAAAAAGGGCAAGAGCGATGAACAGCTAAAAATACTCCTCGAAGAGTATAAGAAAGGTCCAAAAAGCAATGGTTCTTAAAAGCTATATCTAAACAATTGCTGACCTTATATGTATATGAAAACATGCCCTGGATGCAAGCTGCAACTAGTTGTGCTTATTAGCACACCTGAGATCCGAAGGGTTATGTAGGCCAAAAAAGCCATGAAATGAAATTGAATGATCCTAATGAACCTGGATCAACTTGATGTAGACATGATGCCTAAGTTGAATAAGCACTCTCTAAACAACTTATCCATTTGTGAGGCACAGCCATCCCCCGTGTTATTTTGTCCAGGCACAGAGTTTGTAGCTTTCCCCTTTTCTCCCAGTCCAAAGTATTTTTGAGTTATGTTAGACAAGTCAACCCCTTGGCCCAACCTTGTTCCTAGCCTTCATCCTTCACTAGCAGTTTGACCATGTCCAATGGGTGAGTTTGTCATTTGAACTATTGTGCAAGTAATATGCTAACTTGATTAATGCCACTGAATGGATGTTATACTTTGAGCTTGGTTGTGAAAGTGATTAAAGAAACATGTCTTAGTCTACTGATGTGATTTATCCTTGGTTGTATATTATTGGGATCCGTGATGATGTGGGCCATATTTATACCTATTGATGATGATTGATGGTCCCCCATACTTGATGATGATGCCATATGATGGACATATGGTTCAGATGATGATTGATGCAGTTCAGCAGGTTTTATTATTACTTCAGATCACCAGATTATGCACTGTCCATATATGGTGGACCCTACAGCTGGCCCATTAGGGCAACCCATGGTGTATGAGTACACATTCCTAGTGGATTTGGATCTTCTGGATCCAATGAGACACTTATCTTTCAGTTCCGGGCACTTCTAACAGTGACTGATGCAGTTTTACACTTGTTGACCAGATTTGGGGCTGATTTCCCAGCCTGAGCAGCAGGGGCCAAGAGAGGCCAGTTCACCTAGGGCGCTGTATGAGGAGGGGGTGGTCCAGCCACTTGTTATTACCATTTACCCCCCCTTCTGGATAGCCTGGTGGGCTCAGTTGGACAGCGCAGATGCCCTAGGAGGTAGTTTTGGCACTTTCACAGTTATCGAGGCAGTTAAAAAATGGGATAAAGTGGTCACTGAGGAATTCGATTTGGGCAATTGAGGCAAGGTTTTGGCATTTGGTTTTCACAGAGGTCTTCCAGGGTGATCCCACTATCTTCCAGCCAGTTTTCACCATGTGGGTAGGCCCACAGCGATCACAGGAGGTCTTTTACTGCTTGTCTGTCACAGATTTTGAGGACAGATTTGATCATTTATATTATTTTGGACATATTTTATTATTTTATTGTGCCTTGGGGATGAGCTAGTAAGGATTGATGCCTCCTAGCCCCACCATGTGCTTCTTATGCCATGTCTTAGTCATTATGAGGTGGATTTTTGTACTTTTACCCCTCTAGTGGATGACGCCATCCTCACTTTGTACCATTTAGTTAGGGCGTCATCATTATATTGGGTGATCCATGTGATATATTGTTATGATTCATTATTAGCCATTGATCATGTATTGAGATCTTTTAATCTCAACCACTCATTTGATGTAGTATTGTAGAGTGGTATAGGGTTTTGGTCTTTATTATCCTATATAAGGAGGAGACCCCCTATTGTATAGCTCACCTTTGGAGCTCTGGAATATTGGAATAGAACACTTCTTTGTGGAGCATATCTCTCTTGTCTTGTGGATTCTCTTGCATATTGAGTATACAGTATCTCTTCTATGTATCATTGTGGATTTTGGTGCTTCTACTAGTTTTCTTGCAGGAAAGTCGAATTGATGGAGAGGAGGGCGATTTCTTGAGGGTTATTGTTGGAGGGATCCACATATTCTCTCTTGGGTTGATCTTGTGACAGGGAGTATCATTATTGTATCTTTGTGAGATAGTTGATGCTTTCTATTACATCTTTCTATCATTTTCATAATCATCTTACTTGACTTGTTTCTTTGATCTTGTCTTGTATGAGGAGGACGATTTGGCTATCTTGGAGGAGGACGTTTTGGTTGGAGCTCTTGGATCTCACTCTTGAATATACACATAGGAGAATGCTATCAATTTGCAAGGTGGCCACAAGCAATTGAGGTAAGATTTACAAGGTATGTGCCTCTTTCATCCATTCTATCTTCATTGGTCACAAACCCTAATTAATTAAAACCCCAAATTTTGGTTTTTCTTAGATCTACTTAGATCTAGCCTTTCTTTTGAAAAGATCTTAAGAACCCACCTCAATATCATCCACCCCTAGTTGGATCTATAGTTTGGTGGTGATTAGGTTAAAATTGACACACTTTTCAAGGCAATTTAGCCCTCTTGAACCAAATCACACTTCCTTGGAGAGGCTTGTTGGGTTAGATCTAGCATATGGGTAGGTGAGATCCCACTTGATTTGCAATCTACACACTCGATAACCTACCCCTAGACTTTTACTTGGGTGATTTCTACTTTGTGGGCATCATTCCACACTTTAAGGGATTAAAATCCCCTTTTGAACCTCTTGTCACCTTAAAACTCAGATCTAGTAAGATCTAACCCTTGGATTGACTTGATTTTCTAGATCCACATAGATCGGTGCCTAAGCTACTTGGATCTACATTTTGGTGGCCATTGGACTTGATTTGACACACCTTATCCACCTTTTAGCCCTCCTTGAGCAAGGTCGCACTTCCTTGGGTGAGTGAGTTTGCCCACTTTGAGGACGTGGGTGGTTGAGATTTTTGTGGATTTGGAACAGGCATACCTTGAAACCTAAGTCTAGAGTATCATTTTGTGACGATATGCTTTGGGGGTAGCATTCCTTGTTTTAAGGGATTGTGGTCCACTTGGGTCATTTCATGAAAACCTAGATCTAGCAAGATCCAACCACACTATCTCAATTAGCCCACTTGTCTTGACCTCTAGATGTCCCGATCTATACTTTGACGTACCTTTTGACTCCATTAACCCATCCAACAAGGCACTAGTCCTCCTCAAGCAAGTCGCACTCCTTGGGAATTGTGTCAAACCTTAGATCCGGTACATGGGTACTCCTAAATTCAACTTAGATCCATAGATCTACTCATTACATATCCTCTAGTGCCAATTGCATCCCTTAATTTCACCTTGTGGGTCCACTTTAAGCCATTTCACATATCCCAAGAAGGTAAGACCCACTTGTGTACCATATGGTACTATATCTTGTCATCATAACTAATCATGTGGCCTAAATCATACATTGGTTGAGACACTAATCATTTCTCAAACCACCTTCAACCATACTTTAATTTCTAGGTCCACTTGCATTGGTTTCCGCAACTTACCATTTACTCATCCCTAGGAACCTTTGTTTGGATCCAATCATCTTTGATTGGTTATAGGGTCTCCCCCTAGGTCTTGATTCATCTTGATCTAAAGCGAAGAGTGCCTCGGTTGACGTGACTCCCACCTTGCATTGGGAACCGTGGCATCTCTTGGGTCACCTCTTTAGTTGCCCATCTCCTCTACCGTCCCGGATGGGATACCACTAGGGGCAACTACAAGTTGTGTGATAACACTACTTTTACAATGCTAATGAGTTTTGTCCTACAGGATTTTTCAAAGTGATCCTATTATCTTTCTAGATCTGTTTGTTAGGGTGCATTTGCTTTACTTCTAAAGGTCTAATATCATTCAAGTGCATTCGCTCATCTCGAGGGCTTTCGCTCTCCTACATGCAAATAGGTTCTAGCTTCAATTTTTACTCTCCCAAGCTTTTCTCTCTTATGTAGTTCAAATCTCAAAGTTATATTCTTTTGTGATCTACTTTATTAGTATCTAGATCTTAGTTTCTTTTAAAGCATTATCATTCTATATCTAGGTTGTGTTTCTTGTGTTTATATACTAACAATACTAATCCACTAATCATTATTTGTTTAAAGCTCTTATTTACAGGAAAGCAAGGAGGCAAAGCCAAGCAGAAAGCCCAAAGGCTAAAGCAAAAACCAAGAAAAGCAAGGCAAAGCAAAAAATGCACAAAAAACTCCTATTTTTCCCCTCTTCATTCCCACTTCTATCCTCGTGCCTTCAAAAGGATTAACACCTTATCATTTGTAAAACATTAATAAAGAGCAAGTGGGATAAAGGCTCCCACACCCTTCTTCCCCCATTTGGGGGAAGCCTGTATCGTCTTTTGGAGTTATTTATTTGCTTTATACCTGCAAGAGTAGAATAGGATTGTTAGATTAGTTTCATTTTTGATTAAATGCTAGTTTAGTTTCAAGTTTGTAGTTTTATTCTAGTTCATTTCAAGCTCTTACTGAGATTTATTTTTTATATAAAACTGCTAAAAAGAATCCAAAGTCTCTTGAATCTCACTGTAAAGTGGATCAAGAGCACTCTTTATTGGAGAGTTTCATTTTTGTTTTAGCTGCTTAGTTCTCTTTTTTGATATAAATTGTTTAAAAAGAACAAAAAGTCTCTTGAATCTCACTATAAAGTGGATCAAGAGCACTCTCTGTTTGAGAGCTCTATTTCATTAAGTCGTTTAGATTTACTTTGCTTAGCATTTTTGTGTTTCATAAAATCTCTTGAATGTTGCCATAAGGCGGATCAAGAGTGCTCTTTGTCGGAGAGTCTATGGTTCTCATCTTCATCACCTAATAAAATTGGAACAAACCTTTTTGACTACACTATGTATGCTCTACCCACCAGTATTCCTTTGGATCTGTGGGATACCCAGAAACAGTTGTAGATTGTTTAATTTCCTCACATTTAATTCTACCTCAACTTAATAAAATAAACTCCTGAGAAAACCAACGAAAATCCGGCGTTGATCGCTATAGTCAAAAGTGGGCAAATTCTGCCTGGGGACGCGGGAACCACTGGGAAGAGACCTCAGCGCACCAGTTAAACTACATCCTTGTTGGTGTAGTGTTGAACATCGCTCTCGATACTCCGTTCCAACCCACATGTCCTTGCACGGAGCCACTTAGACTGTATTCCAGACATATCTCCTATACCGAAAGGTATATCTTGGAGATCCCCTTTCCCACAATAATCCACCTCACTCTCAAAATTTGCAATAAAATTCATCAAGATACATTTGCAAAACATTCTCAAGCACTCCAAGCACTCCAAGCATTTCAAAGACAGTGACTCCATTGGCATTGGTCATTCAACAACAACAATTGTTCATCCCTTTATTTGCTTATTATCTATCTTGAAGTTGTTGTCATTTATTTTATCATATCATGATGTGGATGCTTTCTTTTTAAGTTATCATCATATTGTGGATGTGCTTTACCTTGCAAATATATACTTGAATATAAATTTTGTTGCAAATTGTAAAAAAAACTCCTAAACAACACCCATCCCAATCCATAAAAACACTCAAAAACACTTAAGAGCCTTAGTAACTTTTTTTTTTAGGGTCTACCCCCCTTGGCTTAGCTTGGAGTTTTCCTAAACGGAGGAGTCGGGATCAGGGGACAACATCTGATTCTTTGTTTGCCCCGAAGGCCATACATTCCCAAAGCAACTTCGAAAGTTTTCTGCTGCTGTGTGCACATCGATGGGCAACACATCCTCAGTATACTTGTGATCCAATCTAACAATATGCTCCCCCGTGGTTGCTAAGAAATGGTCGAAGGCTGCATTAATGCTGCTAAATAAGTGGGTCCTGACCTACCTTGTTGATCAGACATAATATCCACCTAGTTTCACCCTGCGAACCTACCTCGAATTTGCCTGTAAAAGGTAAAGTCATTCGGGTCCCCCACTAGCCTATAGGATGTGAAGTACCCTCTACCTAGAGTATTGGTCTTCCTGGTGCTAACATAAGAATCCATCTGACTGCCCTTGATGAGCCAAGCAATCATAAGCTGCACCAACTCCCCAGAAGACTATTCCATCCTGCCTCCAAACCTAAGCATCCCACGAATGAACTCTAGGAAGCGGAGACTGGTCATCTCTTCTGTAGCGGCTCCATTGTTAGTCTCAATCCTGAATGCCAGGGAAGAAAGCCTGTACTACCGTAAAGAAGAAGTCTCACCCTCTCCTCCACAGACATCGTAATATAACATGCCGATCATCGTCAAACCTCTGACGATCATCATTATAATTTGAAGCAATCCATCGCTCGGATGAATGCCCGGATCCCACCACCAATTGGGGAGTCCACCAAATCCAACTCCTACGAGTTGTTGTCGTACCATGCTGATAATCGTCGGAGACCCATTGAACCAAGCCCACGAGATGAAATCCTTTGGTGGAAACCAAGTACCAAGAATCGACTCCGAGCCGACCAATCTATTTGGCTCCTACCAAACCCGTAAAAACCATCTGGAAGATTTCACTCCTCCCTCATACCAAATTTCTTCCCCACTACTCAATTGTGGACTCAAGTTACTGCAAGCCTTGTCGATGTACTCCTGAAGAGGACTGCTCTGAAATGCAAGAGTATGCTTCTTTGGTTGCCCCATCAAGGAATCTAACTACTCTTCAATAATGGAAAGCTTGGCAACTAATTTGGCACATACAAGTCAAAGAACTTTAAGCTTGTTGCCACCTGAACACGCACCTCGGGAAAAAGGGGTTATTGCGGCATAAATCTTCAAGCCACTGGGTGTGTCCTTGGTGGAAAGCAAAGAGTTGAGATACTGTCACTCAACACTCAATTCCTCTATCTAGGCCAACTCCTAGCGAAGCCAAGGGGGTTGGTCCCTTTAAAAGAAAAACCATGGCTTTTATGCTAAGTTAAAGAATGGAAATGAATCTAGGAGTTTGAATACAAATTAATACTGAACTAGAGATTGCAAAATGAATTAAATCAACAACATGAAAAAAAAACCCATCTAACAGATTGATGTCATTTAATTGAATGAGTGCGATTGTTGTAGATTGTACCGGTGCCAAATGGAGTCACATAAGTTATTGGAGTGTTTTGTGTCATGAAAGTGTTGCAAGAGTCTTGTTGGTCAGTTTTAATTGATTTATTATGATGTGTGGATTAGGGAGCAGGTTATTTCTTGGTTTGGCCCAACTCTAACTTAGTCCTTCGAACTGAGCGTAGTGACAACTATACCAAGGGTCCAACTGGGCGAGGCATAACCTGCTTAAAGTAGTGCACTGACTTTGTAGTTAGTTTCACGCGACCTCCCGAGTTATAGTGATTAAGTTATTGTTGGATTGCCCTATGAAGCTAGTCACTTAACTCCCTTTCTGATGTGAGCAACTGGTTGGATGAACCGCAGAGATCCAGAGCATACGGGGAGGCTAAGCCTTGGTTAATTTTAACAAAGTAAAATGAAGTTTTATTATGAGGTTGAGAATCTCTTTTCACCTATTGGGGTTAAACCCTTTCACTTTACTTCGGGAATACACAACCTTAATTTATTTGTTAATAATGTACAAAAATTGAAACAAGTAAATTGTAAAAATGTGAAATAAAATACAAGATCGAAAAGGAAAAATTAACACGAACTATACAGCCCGTTGGGACGGATTGTGTGCATGTGTTGATAAATTAAAGCAAGAAAAGTTAGAAGAAAGCAAACCACAAAAAAAGCGAATCCACCCAGGGGGGATGGGGTGTGGGCGCTAGGTAGACCACTTGCTCTTTTTTTTCTTCTTTTATTTATGGTGTACAATAATCTCTTGAAAGAAATGCCTTGGATCTTTGCAGATATAGATCCAAAGGCTTACTAAAATGCTAACACAAGCTTCCGGATGAAGCTAGGATGCTCCGGGAAGCCCTGAATTGGCCTAAAACTTGATTTTTCGCCAAAAAAGTTTTAAAACTTGCTAAAAAATATAAAATTACAGCGAACAAATTAGCAATGTTCCCCCAAGGTTCTGGGATGGTAGGACGCGGGAGCGGGGAGAGGCACATTCGAGACGCGTGGAGACCACCCCCAAATTTTAGGAAAATTCGGGGAGGACAGGGGGACGGCGGGGTCATAAAAATTCTAAAAATATAAAAAATATGAAAAATATAAATCCGTACAATAACAATTCGTCCCATGCAAATTAGTAAATTACTAAATACTACATTCATCATTGTGCAATCATGCAATGTAATTTAGAATCTGATAAATTAATAATGCAAACACATTACATGATTCATCATGATTATATATGATTATTCGGACACCTAGAAGGTTCGTTGGAGGTTCGGAGTTTCATGCGGGACACCCAAAAGGTTCGCCGGAGTTTCGGAGTTTCTTGCGGGACGCTAGGAAGTCCCCCCCAAGTTTCATCATGGAGAAATGTGTTTCTCCACAGATCGAAACGTTTCGCATGGAGTTTCGCTGAGTTTCGCCCAAAGCGAAATGTCCTGAAACGTTTCACATGGAGTTTCGCCGTCCCCGGGATGCAGGGAAACGCAGAAATGCGTTCCCGACCCTGTGGGACGCGTTCCTGTGGAACACTGCAAATTAGTGCTTAAAAACGCCCAAAATCACTTCAAAAGTTATTGGGAGAGCTAGAAAAATTATTGGAAAAATTATAAGTTAAAACTACTTATGCAAATGACTAAGATAACCCAAAAGGACAAGTCCTTTTCAGGATCTTGACTTGCTTTATAGGGAAGACAATAGAGCGCTTTTAATTTGCTAGATATGAAATTTAAACCAACATAAAAGCATCCCTTGCACAAATATCAAGATCTACTTTAAACTAGCTTGCATAAAGGAAAACTTTCTGCTAGATCTACATGCAAAATCAACCTTAATCAAATTCTTAGATCTAAGCATGCAAAACTATAACAAAAGTCTGATTTTAAATGAAACTTTAATAGATATATCATATCTAAGTTATATCATAAAAACAAGTAACCAAAGAGAAAGTTTAAATTTAAGGTGAAAGAGAGAGGGAAGAAGAAGAATGCTCAAGCCAAATGTCCGAATCTATGGAATCCAATTGTGGGAAGCAGAGGGACTATATCTTTAAAATGCTTTAAATGCAGTAGAGTCAAACAAGATTATCCGCACGTTCAAGCTAGGAAATCTGTACAACTCACAATACTTGCAAAAGGGGATTAAATCCAGTATTTCCTACACAAGAGGTTAGAAGAGCATGAAAATAAACAAATTATACATGCAAATTCTAAATCTCTAAGCATAGAATAATAACAAATAAAATCAAACTAGAATTATTTACCCTATGAGTTGATACCAACTTTCATTAAGGCTAAACCTGTTAATTTTGAGCATTAATTCAACATACTCTAGGATCTTTACTGAGAGAATAACATGTACAGCATATCAAGTATAACAATGCATATCAATCACACCAAGCAATCACATGAGACAATAGACACACAGAGTTTCACTGGGGAAAACCATAAAGGTGAAAAACCCCACAACTTCCTTAGAGATAGAAAGAGCAATGATACAACCAAAGTACAAGAGATAGTCTTCTACTAGCAGCTACTCCTCCTCAACTAGTGCGCCACTTTCCGAGTGATGTAGGAGTGAATAATGAGATGAACAAATAGAGATCTCCCGCTCTCTATTTATACTTGTTCCGACTTGCCTAATACACTAGCAGGGTCGACTTCTCTAGAAGAATCTAATAACCCATGGTTACATTAATCTGGGCCGACCCCACACTTGGTGGTCTAATAACCCATCATAGCATGTTACGACACTTGCGACACTTGTCAATACAAATGACGACACTTCCGTATAGAGGAATAATAACATCTCTATAGGAGTACAATATACATGGGTGAAATACATTCCGAAGTTACATATACATCAACACTCCCTCTTAATTAGGAAGGTATTTCTCGACACAGATCTGCTAGCACAAGTCTTCTTCTTTGGATCATCATCAGCGAATCATCGTCATAGTCACCGCTGCTGCTATCTCAATCAATCTCCAATCTACTCGTCATAGGAAGTTTTACAGAGCCAGTCCTTTTTCATACTGGATGTAGGCTCACCACCTGTAGGTCTTCATCATCACTGGCCATACTGTGGAATCCTCAGGATTGATTACGTGCATTAACAAAACCTCGAAAGAGCATCCCAGGACTGATTACGAGCTTACTGCTCAACCTATTGGATCTCCCAGGATCTTTTATATGTTGACCTTCACAAAACCTACTCAGAGCATCTCAGGATGTTACGAGCACACCGCTCTACCTGTTTGGATTTCGATAGAGCATCCCAGGCTGTTACGAGCACACCGTTCTACATGTCCGGATTTTAAAGGATCTTTTCTATGTGAACTTCCGCAAAACCTACTCAGAGCATCCCAGGATGTTACGAGCACACCGCTCTACATGTCTGGATCTCGATAGAGCACCCCAGGATGTTACGAGCACACCGCTCTACCTGTCCAGATTATAAAGGATCTTTTCGATGCGAAACCGTAGCAAAACCTACTCAGAGCATCCCAGGATGTTACGAGCACACCGCTCTACCTGTCTGGATCTCAATAGAGCATCCCAGGATGTTACGATCACACTGCTCTACCTGTTTGGATTTTAAAGGGTCTTTTCTATGCTACCTATAGCAAAACTTACTCAGAGCATGCCAGGATGTTACGAGCACACCGCTCTACCTGTCTGGATCTCGATAGAGCATCCCAGGATGTTACGAGCACACTGCTCTACTTGTCCGAATTTTAAAGGACCTTTTCTATGCTACCTGCACAATCTGTCCACGGCCACAGAGTATCAACCCGATACTCACCATACATCATCCTGATGTACATCATCACATGATCAACCTGATCATCATCATAGCATCAACCTGATGCATATCATCTGGCGCAACATCCTGAAGCTCGTCATCTGTGATCATCCTGATCATCATCATAGCATCAACCTGATGCATATCATCTGGAGCAACATCCTGAAGCTCGTCATCTGTGATCATCCTGATCAAACAATATATCCATCTGATGCATACAAAGTATCTACTTGATACATATCATCATACATGATCTACCTGATCATACAATGCATCCACCTGATATACATAATGCATCCACCTGATACATACATAAGTACATGATCTACCTGATCATACAATGCATCCATTTGATACATACATAAGTACATGATCTACCTAATCGTACAATGCATCCACTTGATACATATAAAAAATACATGATCCACCTGATCATACAATGTATCCACCTGGTACATAAATACATGCTCCACCTGATCATATCAAGCATCTAACATGATGCATATACAAATATATCAAGCATCCAACATGATGCATATACAAATGCATGATCAAACTGATCAAAGCATCCAACTGATGCATATAGAGAGCAGTAACTGGAGCATCGTCCTGATGTTCATCATCCAACGCTTACATCCACAACCATGGGATTGATCATCCTCTCACCATGCTTGGAATGGCTCCTGCAAATGTGTCCATCAATTCTTCCTCGAAGTGTCATCAATCTGAAGAACACCAAGCCTCTCTTTGAAGTACTCAAACTTCACTCTGGCTAGTGGTTTCGTCAACACATCTGCAACCTGCTCATCCGTCGCAACATACAAGAGCTTCACTGCTCCTCTTTGCACCATATCCCTGATTTAGTGATATTTGATCTCAATGTGCTTCGACCTGTCGTGGAACACCGGGTTCTCAGACAGCTTCACACAACTCTGGTTGTCACAAAAGATACCAGTAGCCTCCAGCGGGAGATCAAATAACTCAGACAGTAGCTTTCAGAGCCATACTGCCTCACAACTAGCCGAACATGCTGCAACATACTTTGCTTCGGCTGTACTCAGTGCTACGCAGGATTGCTTCCTGCTAAACCAAGAGATCACACCTGATCCCATACTAAAGCAGCACCCAGATGTGCTCTTCCTATCTGCAGCATTGCCTCCCCAGTCTGAATCAACATAACCCTACAGGTTAAACTTTTGATTCGCATCATACTTGAGCCCATAATCAATTGTACCCTTCAGGTACCTCAGAATATGCTTTACAGCAACTAGGTGAACACCTCTGGGATCCATCAGGAACTGACTCAATGTGTTCGCCGCAAAGCAAATATCTGGTCTAGTGTTTGTCGGGTACATCAAGGACCTAATCATCTGACGATACACAGTGACATCAACCGGATCAGATGAAGCATCACACAGAAGCTTCAGGTTCGATGCCATAGGTGTGGCCATGGCCTTGCAGTCCATCATCCCGAACCTCTTCAGGATCTCTACTGCATACTTCCCTTGTCCAAGGAAGATCCCATCTGCACTCTGCCACACCTCCATGCCTTGGAAATAGTGCATCATCCCCAAGTCCTTCATCTCGAACTCGACAGCAAGCTTCCTCTTGGTATCGGCAATCAATCCATCCTCACCTGTTACAAACAGGTCATCCACATACAAAAGTAGTATCACAGGATTTCGTTCTTCAACCTTGTAGTAAAGGTTGGAATCTGCTTTACTCTTAGTAAAGCCCAAACTGGATAGAAAGCTATCTATCCTACCATACCAAGTCTTAGGAGCTTGCTTTAAGCCATACAAGGCTTTCTTCAACTTGCACACATATGACCCCCTGTCATGTGTCTCAAAACCAAGTGGCTGCTCCACATACACTTCCTCCTCGACTACACCATTCAAAAAGGCAGTCTTGACATCCATCTGGTGTATCTTCCATTTCATCACTGCAGCTAGGGCAAGTATTGATTTGATGGAAGTGTATCTGGCTACAGGAGAAAAAGTCTCTTCATAGTCTATTCTCTCTTTCTGGGAGAAGCCATGAGCTACAAATCTCGCTTTGTATTTCTCTATGCTACCAACTGCAGCATGCTTGATCTTATAGATCCACTTGGAAGTCACAATAGACTTCCCTTCAGGTCTTGGGACCACATCCCAAACATCATTCTTCATGATCGACTGGTACTCTTTGATCATTACTTCATCCTGGATCTTGGGAACTTCAGATTCTTCAATAGATAGCTTTGTTGCTAGAGTAAATGTTGTAGTCCTTTTGTAGGTGATGGTATACGATCTTTCCTACAAGACAAGTTAAATTGCATGATTAGAAACATCTCATAATTTTCAGAACAAATTCTTATACGTAAAGAAATATGTCATAAAGTCATGCAATTATTTTTAGCCAATGCTTCAATACAACATTTATCCATATTCTGTAACTTTCTAGATGCCTTCCAATCTCTACCAGAACATTGTTAAAAGTGTGCACAACTCCCAACATGTCAGCAAAGAGGTTTCATTCTAGATAAGTAGCAATGGAATGTTGTACAGTGCCATAGGCCACTTACCCATCACATGCATATTAGTAGTATATTGTTCATTAATGCAATTATTCTAATATGCATAATACACAATCTAAGTCTAGGAACATAAGCATATACATCATTGAACAATATTATTTGAACAATAATAAATGCCAATTCAAATACTTATCTTTGGTTGTTTGTTGTGTGGACTCCCTCTCAATCTTTGCTTCCTTGCAGGAACTACTGGAGTGTGCTCCCTCTTGATCTTTGCTTCCTGGATTACCTGTCCTTGAACTTATATCCATCCTTGATCACTATGCATGCTTACTATTATCATCATTGTGTTATCCTCGAGATCTCATACATAATCATACATTTATTAGTATAATCTTAATGCTATGTAAAACACAGATAATAATTATTAGCATTCAAAGTTTTAGGGAAGACTTCTCTTACTCATGCATATTCATATTTGACCATAGAACTCTTCTGGTTAGTCATATCATCAATCAAGGTAAGAGACATAATATCCATAAGCCCTAGATTACTCAAACTTGTAACTTCATGAGTAATCATTATCAAGCATACAAAAGTATAAGATCCTTACATAGAGTAGGATTCTAACTTGATATAAGAAAAACATACCTGGTCGTCATATTTGCTAGTTATGTCTAGCAATGTTTTCTTGTTCTCTTCAATGACCTGCATAACTCATAAGTTAACCATTGTAGAACCAAATTATACATACCTCTATGTGATCCATGACTATGGCTGAGTCTTTGTCTTCATGTCACTGTGGTCTTGATCTAGGACTTGATTTGTACTTTCATGTTAGCAGATAACATTCTCCTCATACAACACCACAGTGCATTAGTACAATCATAATACAATCATAAGTGTCATTACCCTAATCAATGAATGTCTTCTATCATGCATTCATACTTTTACTAGGGTGATAAGACAAGTCTAAAATTAAACAAGATTGTTATTAAACTCAATAACATGAAGACAATCATATTATAAACTTAATCAAGAGCAGATTTCAAAACATACCTGTAAGTCATACCTGTTAGATTGCTTGTAGTAGTAGTTGTTGTTGTTCCTTTTGTTCTTGGGACAATCTGAGGAAAAGTGTCCTCTCCTTGGTATGTGCTGTGAGAGATTGATCTTCATTCCCCACCTTTTCTTATTGAGCTATAATCTGAGCTTCTTCCTGTGAGCATTCTTCTCAAAGCCTGCTGAAGGAGATAAGTTTCTTCCTAGCACAAATTCCTTGGATGAAGGAATCCCATGACCTAGGAAAGCCATTAAGAGTGGTCATTACCACTTCTCCATTCTCTACAGCTTCAAGTTGTTCTTTTATCTGGGAGACCCTTGAAGAGTAAGACTGCATGGTCTCCGCATTCTGGAACATGATATTCTTCAATTGATTCCTCAAGGTCATCTTCCGATTTATATTCTTCCCTTCAAATAGCTTGGTCAAGGAATCAAACATCTCCTTAGGTGTCTTCAGGGATGACACATGTGGCATGAGATGGTTTTTGATAGAATCAACAATGATCCTTTTAGCCTTGACTAAGTTCCTCTTGTGTAAGGCCTTAGTCTCTTGTCTCTCTAGGACAGGAACCCCTTCACTTATGTAGGTGTCCAACTCACTCTCTTCTAGAATTAACCCAATCCTATACTTCCATGCTCGGAAGTTATCAGCCCCTTCAAGCTTATCCTCAAGCTTGGTGTTGTGAGACATCTTAAAGAGTATTTCAAATGAAATAGAAAAGATTTCGGTCTTACCACTTGATTTGCATAAATCTGGATTTGGAGTTGGATTAGGGTTTGTTAGAGAAACCCTTAAAATTTAAACTTTTAATTTCAAACTTCTGAAAGGATAGAAAGATGCGCCCTGATGAGCTAATCAAGCTGGTATACTCAGAATTTGAAAATTGCAAAGTTTCACCCCTCAAATTTGCTTTTCAAACTTCCGGATTCACTAGGGAAGACCCTGAATTAGGGTTTGATTTTCCCGGAGCTTCATCCATCCAAAAAGTTCGATCCAAAGCTCTAAACTCGATTTTCCAAGGAGCTTCCAGCTATGTCCTCAGATTTCAGAAATTCCTATTTTTGTGGAAACCCTAATTTTTAGGGCCAAAAATGAAAGTGCCCAGAATTGAATTCTAATTGGACAGAAAGATTCTCCTTGATGAGTAGAGTCAATCTACCTTGCTGCTTTTCCAAAATCTGTGGAGAGAAACCCAATAAACAAGAAACCCTAGTTTCCGCCATTGCACAATGTCTTCTTTTCAGGTTAGCTCTGATACTATGTTAATTTTGAGCATTAATTCAACATACTCTAGGATCTTTACTGAGAGAATAACATGTACAGCATATCAAGTATAACAATGCATATCAATCACACCAAGCAATCACATGAGACAATAGACACACAGAGTTTCACTGGGGAAAACCTTAAAGGTGAAAAACCCCACAACTTCCTCAGAGATAGAAAGAGCAATGATACAACCAAAGTACAAGAGATAGTCTTCTACTAGCAGCTACTCCTCCTCCTCAACTAGTGCGCCACTTTCCGAGTGATGTGGGAGTGATAATGAGATGAACGAATAGAGATCTCCTGCTCTCTATTTATACTTGTTCCGACTTGCCTAATACACTAGCAGGGCCGACTTATCTAGAAGAGTCTAATAACCCATGGTTACATTAATCTGGGCCGACCCCACACTTGGTGGTCTAATAACCCATCACAACAAGTTACGACACTTGCGACACTTGTCAATACAAATGACGACACTTCCGTATAGAGGAATAATAACATCTCTATAGGAGTACAATATACATGGGTGAAATACATTCTGAAGTTACATATACATCAACAAGATCAAATACCACAAGATGCAAAATTGAAACAATACAAAGTTACCTCATACATCACTTGACAATGATCATCCACACACACGATTGCTACACACCATGGACCTCCAAAGCCTTTCTATTCATTAGAAAAAATATTACAAACATTCTTAGAGCTTGAGCAGAGGTTCCACCCTCTGACCATGAGGAAGAGTGAGGAAAGACCTCGATTTTATAGCCAAATGAGAGAGGGGGAGTTGCACTTCCCAAGAGATATACTCTTTGACACTTGAGAAATGAGTTGATACACTTGGAAAATGCTTGTTGACACATGTGAGAGGTTTGGGGAGGTTAATGACACCTTTCTCCAACCATTTGACACTTTTCAACCTCCACTTGACACCTCTTCAACCACAAATTCGCCCCCCTTTAGATGAGATCCAATCTTCAATCAAATCGGTGAAGAGATGCTCCAAAATTGCCTTGGATTTGATTGCCAATCATCGGAGATATGAATTCAACAAACTTCCTTAATTAGTGGGATCTCAATTTTGACTTTATTATGTTTTATTTTGCCATTTATTTGTTCTTTTTGGCCTTTTTCAAGTAAATATTAATTTTGGAGATAAATACTCACTTAAAACTTAGGAAAAGTGGGTTTATTGGTTAAATGGGTGCCCTGGCTTAGAAAATGAGCATCCACTTGTCAAATTTAACCCACAAACCATACTTTTATTACATTTTTAATTTTTCCAATTAAACTATTAAAAAATAGCCTAATTTTACGGGAAAAATTATTTTTCTCGAAATTAAAAAAAATCTTAGTGGACCTACTGCATGTTCATAATGATTCAATTTGATTTATAGCATGCTCATAAACATTGACACATGAACTTTAATAACGTCCTAAGGCCTAACCACCAAGACGACCATTCCAACTTTGGAGGAGCGGGTGAAAAACTCGTCGATTATACATCGCTTGTTCGACATTGCATAATTGACAAGGGAAAACCCACCATGGAATGATCGCATTTGATGTCGAAGTCCTAGGAAGCCAAGCTCTTTACAAAAGATCGTCATGCTAGCACATTTTTTACAACATCCCCAAGGGGTATGAACATGCAATTATTAAAAAAAGGCCAAAATTTGGCCTGATGGATCTTAAAACACTAATGATGAAAAATTTGATTGCTCAAGTCTTCGATGGTTCATTCAGAATCCATTAAGTGCAATTTTAGTGGATAACAAAGCTCAACATCTTGCTGTAATATGGTGTCCCAGATTATTTTGGTCCTCTCTTTCATTTCTAGTATGCTTTCTTTAAGACGTTCAATTTTCTTTCGATGACTATCATCTGGGAGCTCCGTAACCTCGATGGATGTCTTCACATCTGCTTGGTCTTTATTGACAGTTGCGCTGTCTTGCTCTGACCATCCATCTTGCAAACTAACCACATGGTCATCGTCTGTAACATCCGTCTAACCATCCATCTCTAAAGTATGCTCTATCTCACGCTTGTAAACTCTCCCTGACCTCCATGTGCGGCTGCTCACTTTTAGGGCTACTGTGCTCACTGCTTTGTACCTCATCCTCGTCGCTATCTGGTAGTATCTCATATGTTGTGGCCTCCCTGCTAACCCCAACTAATATCATCTCTGAAATGTCAATCCTACCATACATCTCCGATGAACTTGTGTTGCGAGGTGCTGACACATCCTCTCGACTATGTCCTGAGATGAGGGCGGGCTGCCATAATCCTGCTAGATAACCATACTCTGACTCGTGCGACTGACAAGTCAGACACTCCCTCCTATGTCTCATCATGTCATCCTTGAGATCCTTCCAAGAGAATTTGTCTCTAACCTGTTGATAGGTCCTGAGGTGTCCATATATAGGTGTCTCATGTATAGTCCTCAAGATCTCGGTCCTAAGTGTAGACTCTGAGGCAAGTTATATGGTGTCTCTGTAGTAGATGATGTCATCCACTATCCTGTACTGGTCATCCTGGATGCACCCATCCATCGACTCACAGTCGAAGCGATCCTTGGAATATTCCACCAAAATGTGGGACTTCCAATATGGAATAATCCTCGTGATCCAATCCCATGTGTCCTGATCCAAGCCCCCAGTGTCAAATCTCTCCTCAGTCCCCTGCAACTCTGAGTGCTCCTCGTGTAGAATCATCACTGGAGGCTCTCCGCTCAAACCATGAGTGCCACTCATGCCCTCGTGTGTCATAGTTGTCCTATATCCTATGTGCGCGGTGGTATCCTCTTGTGCACTCACTCTATTTGTGTCATTTGAACCTGGACCCCACACATTTGTACTATACTCATCCCAGAAGACAAGGAATGCATCCATGTCACTATCAATTGGTCCTTGGAGTATGTATCCCATCAACGCATCTGCAACTACAACATGAGCCATTGATGGCCCCTCCACAAGAAGTGACTCAACCTCCATACTGCCCAACATATATAGAGTCAACCATCTCCAAGTCATGTCTCTCTTCTCGTACCTGTAAATCTAAATGAGGATCCTTCGTTGCATCACAAATACTACTATCCTCCTCATGGATTTCTCCTGTCATAAATGTTTGGACTCCTGCTATAGATGATGAAGAGTGTACCGACTCGAACTCGCCACACAACCTGTCTACATGAATATCGGATTCCTGAAGGGCCATCTAACTGCTGTTCAATAAATTTCTAGTAACCATAGGCTCATAGGTGGGCTCCTCTTCTTCTTCTTCAATGTCATGTACATCCAAAACACTCAATATCCAATCCATGTCACATCTAGGTGCTAACACTCCCTGATCCTCCCAAGCACCACTACTAAGTTGAAATGATGAATCCTCAACATTGGTTGACTGGATAACTGCATCACATGTACTATCATCCTGTCCATCAATTTGACCATTAGATATGCTAGTGTTACTAGACTCACAAGATATCTCTAAGGTTACCTCCTCATGTACCTCCTCATCATGTATTGTCAACTCCATATCAAGTTCACCATCAACTCGTACTTCATGCTAATCTTTCTCTACTCCATGCACTATGCTTTTAAGGAGATCCTCGTCCAAATCCTTGGGCTGGCTCCCGAACGTGATGGTGTATTCTAAGTCACTTGGTTCGAGTTCATGTTCGAATTCTACAACCTTGAAATTCGGCAAAAAATCGAGACTTGAAATTTTGGCGATAAAAATCGGCATTAAGTTCGAATGACTATAAAATATGAAAATTAAAAAATATATGAAAATTTTCAATAAAATTCATTATGCTCATTAAACTATGAACACTAAACACATCAGCAATGAACATAGTAGTCATAGAATCATAGAAATAATGAACACATCAACATTGAATGAAGTATGAACATGATAGTCATTTAATCATAGAAATAAAAATATGGAAACAAGAATGATTAAACATATATTTTGAAAACATTAGAGTCTACATCTTGATTGAAATTTAAAAACATGTTCACAAAGTGCTAAAACATAATATTAAAATGTTTCAATATTTAGAGAAATTTTAAAACATGTTCACAAAGTGATAAAACATAATATTAAAATGTCATCAATATTTATGCTAGCAACTATTTAGCAAAATAACATTCCAAAAGAAACTAGAAGTCTAGAGACTAGAATGAGAACACAAGTTTTATTCTCGTTGTTCTCGTGGCCTACTTGTTACATCAAAAAGCTCTAAATCATCAAGAACACTCGGGTGAGTGAAACCACTAGAATCACAATCACCATTGGATTCATCACTCTCATTGTCAAGATCATCTTGATCTCTTAATGCATCTGGAACAGGCTCCAACCATGGACTAGAAGAATTTGTCTCATCTTTAGCCACATTGCTTAAAGCCAATTGCAAGTTGCTGCGAACATAAACAAGATCTCCTAATTTTCTCGATAACAACCTGTTTCTTCTCTTGGAATGAATATGGCTAAATGCACTCCAGTTCCTTTCACAAGCTGATGCACTTGATGTCTGGCTCAAGATACGAATTGCAATTTTTGCAATTCGGGTGTTCTTGATGCATAAAAATCCCACCACACTGCTGGAGCAGCCAAAGTCTTATCTCTGTTTGCTGCTGCGGTTCCAAATAGGCCTTCTTGCAACCTCTATGCTCTAATCTGAGATCTAAAACAAAGTTGCAATAGATTCATCTGGATGCATCCTGTCAATAGCCTCATAAAGTCTACTCATGACCTCTTCATCTTGATGTCTTTGTATCCCAAACAATGTAGGGTCCAAATAACATGCCGCTGCATGTAATGGGCTATGCATCATCTTCCATCTCTGATCAACCACTTCCCATATCTCTTTATAATCAGCTTCCACATTATCAAAAGCACTTGCAATCTTTTCCTTGCAACGATCCATGGCCTCATAAATAAAACCCATAGAAGGCTTATCACCATCAACCATGCAGAGCACCTCAACAATTGGATCACACATTTTTAGAACTTTTTGAGCATTTTCCCAAAAGCTATTGTTGCTTAGCATTATCTCTTCAACATGCTTTCCCTTTGATTCTTCTGAAAGGTGAGATCTCTCCCACTCAGTAGTGCAAAAAATACTTCTTATGCTTGTTTTTTCCTCAACAATTCTTTTCAGAGTGATGTAAAAAGTGGCAAACCTTGTATCACAAGGCCTCAACAACTCTCTAGTTGCATTTTCCCTGTATAAGCTCAAAGTGAGACGATGATTAATGACAAAGTTTGCAGTAGTTTTTGCTCTTTGGATTGTCTCATTAACCCATGGAAATTTGGCTAAATCATTCAGCAATAAATCCAAGCAATAAGCTGCACGTGGGGTCCAATAAATAGTTCTGTACTTCTCCATAATCGGCTTTCCTGCACCAACAAAATTTGAGGCATTGTCAGTGACAACTTGGACCACATTTTTCTCCCCAACTCCTTGAATTGCTTCATCTAAAATGCTGAAAATGTATTCTGATGTTTTCACTTGACTCATTGCATCATTTGCCTTCAAAAAATATACTCCTTGAGGACAATAAACAAGAACATTAATTAGTGGTCGATGGCATGAATCAGATCAACCATCACTCAAAATCGTGCAACCTGTAGTCTCCCAAGATTTCTTAATTTCAGCCGACCTATTTGTCACTCTTTCCTTTGTTTTTTTAAGAGAGTGGTCCTTAAAGCTTCAAATCCAGGAGCAACATACCCTTTGCCAAAATCAACAACCTTTTTAATTGCATTTTTAAAATATGGACTCCTTGCCACATTAAAAGGAATTGCACATGCATAAAACATTTCAGCAATAGAATCATCAACTTTATGTTTGTCTACAGGTTTCCTAAATGTATTTAATGTAGCTGTGCCACCTGTTGTTGCTGGGGTGAACTTGAGCCACCAAATTTTGAGGTGAGAGAACCAATTTCAAGTGAAGAAGACACATCAATCTCCCTCAAAATTCTTTGCCTTTTTACTTCCCTTTTTCCCCATTCTGCTTTTGATTTGTCATTATCTCGTTGCACTGCAACTTTCTGTTCATCTGATATTCCTTTACATCCTTCCACGCCACCTCTACTTCCATTACTAATACCAAGAAGGTGGTCCATTACCCGAGTTAAGGAACCACAAAACTTGTGCATGCATAGCTCACAGGTAACATTTAAACCTTCTTTCTTGACATATTTCGATGCCTCTGTAGAGGATTTATGGGGTGCCATTTGAAGTTTGAACAAAGTTTCTGCAGAATAAGTTGCCAGATTTGCATTCAATGGGTCATTTAATTTCATAAAAATTATTGTTACAAATTACAATGATAAAAATTTAATTTTATAAGGTGAATCTGATAATTTCATTGGATACGAAATGGCATAACAGCCTACAGGTTACAGTCACATACTCACAGACTTATAGTTTAACAGGTTACAAAATTTAGTTTTACTTCTGGTCTCCTCCAAAGGCAAGTTTTCAGAGTTTCATTGTAAATTTATAAAATAAATAATGAAAAAAAAATTGAAACCTGGAGTGAAGTCTGGAGCTTTGGAAGTTGCTGTTGGAGGCCAAGCTTAAACTCTGAAGTTTTGAACCCTGTTATTGACGCTGGAGCCTGAACGCTGAATGCCGAAGTTCGAGCTTCCTTGAGGTTTTGAACTTGAGTTGTGAGTCTGTGGCGTTGTCCACTGTAGTTTGTAGTCTGTAGGGGAGAGAGTTGAGAGACTGGTCGCTAGCAGTCTAGCAGCCACGGCCTGTAGGCGCTCTAATGCAGCCGCGCAACAGTCGCGACTCGAGTGACGGGCCACTTGTTTGCGACTCGGGCATCAAGGTGAGTGGAACTTCAAAGTGGAGTCTGCACTTTTCTTGCGAGTGACAGGAGGCTCGGCCCTCTTCGGATAGTGGCTAAACAATGGTGAAAGTGAAACAATGGTCGTTGGCGGCCTCCACAAAAACTTCCCGTTGTCACAATTCACAGATCACGAGCTCGGAGTAGTAGCAGCTGCACACTGCACAGTCACGATTATCGATCGACGGTGGCTTGAATGTGGGTGGAAGGAACAATGAAAATAAACGAGGAAGAATTGCGTGCCAAACTAAGTCATTGTGTCGCCAAGGTGTTTCAACGTGAGGCTAGGGTTTACATTTACCCGCACTACCAAAGGATAAACGAATTCCAATGATGTTTTGGTCGTTTTTAAGAAAATTCGTCGATTTTATGGCGAATTTGTTCGCCTTCAAGTTCGCCAAACCATTAAAATCGAATTAGTGTTTGAAATCGATGAACTTGAACGTTTAAGTTCGGCTAGCACAAAAATCGACGAACTTTGAATTTTAAGGCGAAAATTCGTCGAACATGGTGACTTAGGGTGTAATAGTCTTGAAAGGACAATGCTGCAGATACCTCATCACCCAAGGCTGATATTCCAGATATCGAGTCAAGTGTTGAAGTGCTGCTAACCTCTCCAAATTTCCAGCCAAGATCTTTCTCACTATCTTCATGTTCTCACAGGCTGGCAAGAAACCTATGCTATGGCATGCACTTCACCAAAATTACATGCGTTGACATGCACGACACCAGAACTGTCATGCATTAACATGCACTCACATGCACTGACATGCATCAACATGCACTGCACCAGAACTGACATGCACTAACATGCAGTCACATGTACTGGCGTGCATCAACATGCACTGACATGCACTGCACCAGAACTGACATGCACTAACATGCACTCACATGTACTGATGTGCATCGACATGCGCTGACATGCACTGATGTGCATCAACATGCACTACACCAGAACTGACATGCACTAACATGCATTGACATGCATCAACATGCATTGCGCTAGAAATGACATGCACCTGTTTATTCAACTTGCTTTAGCCTCATGCACTTGAAACAATCTGCTATGTGCCCATAGCTGGCGAGGAACATGCTCTGATACCACTATAATATCCCAAACTGATATATTCTGCTATGATGTAAGGTTTGTTGAAGTTCTAGGTGTTGATTTAACAATTTGATACCCAAAGCTTATAGATAATGCACTTGCATGAAAAAGAATTACATTGCATGGTATTGCATGACCCAAAAGACCTAGATTTTCAGATCTGCAAAGTAAATAAGCTCAGAAATAAAGCTTGAACATGCTAATGAAGTGTACTGGAGTAGTGGAACCTCAAATATAAGACATGCAAATCATGCACAGTGTTTGGTGCAAGTGTGTGGAAGCAGTCAAGAAGAGAAGTCACCCATGCAAGAGCTGACACCCTCCTTTGGTCTTCAGATCAATAATATAGCTTCGGAAATGTGGTGTTGGATCTGCAAAGCAACAAATAAGCTTATGTTAGCTTGCTCAGTGAGATAGAGAAGACATGCAGACCATGCATTAGATCTAGGTCAAGATCTTGGAAGCCCCTCTTATGTTTAATTCGTCCATGCAAGGCTTATGCCCTCCTCTTGTGTAAGATTAATAGAAATAGCTCCAGAATGGTTGAACGGATCCCAAGAAGCAGTAATAGGATCAATAACAATTGGCCCAGTGAGAGAGAGGTACAATATAGTTTCAGACTAATCAAATCAATGCGCCTCAAATGATGTAGTATGAAGGAATGCACCCCTCCTGATGTGTAGAATAATGCACCCCTCCTGATGTGTAGAATAATGCACCCCTACAAATCCTTCAATTGCTTTGGATGCCCTTGAATCTCTATGAAGAATGATGAATACTCTGCAATACTGAAGAACGTTGATAGACCTGGATGATCTATCCCTGGAATTGATTAGGGTGGTTAGATTTCACCACCAAACTCAATTGTTGGCTAAGGAATTCACCCTCAACCCTAAAATGCTCTCAGAGCTCTCAAAACCGAATCTCAATAATGAATAATAATAATAGCATACAGAGCCAATTCACTTTTTCATTTTTCATTTCTTTTTTTGGCCATTGCATGTCGCATGCAACTTAACTTATGCATTCATGCGATTTAAATGACGCATGGCGCATGCATTTTGAATTATGGCTCATATGTCACACATGTGACTTGATATAACTTAAGTGGTCCTTTTTATCCCCTAATTACTTCATATCACTGCTCAAGTTGTGCTTTTGTTCCGTGTGGCATTGGTCATTAGTTAATTCCCAGCTTGTAAAAAATGGGACATTACACTGCCATACTTGTTGGTTTGTTTCCTCCTGAAAATTGGAAGGTCTTGAATCTATCATGCTGCTTGTTAATGCCATGTAGTTAGGAAACTTCTTCGGAGGCCTGCTCTCCCTAATTGTGCTCCTAGGAGCCTCAACGTACTCTTGGGCATCCTCTAATGTCTATGTGTACCATCGAGGTCTCCTGATAGAAATGGTAGGAGCTAGTGGCTCCTTCTTTGGATCTAAAGGCTGCTGCCACAAACTGGAAGTCGTTGGTGACTCTAGCTCAACCTTTGGAGCTTCCTACTCCTCATCCTCTCATTGGAACTGGCTCATGACACTTCCTTAATGCAAGGTTTTCCTCAAACTTCACATCCCTGCTTACCATTGTCTTCCTCAATTCTTGAACATAGACCTTGTAGGCCTTTGAAGTCTCATTGTAGCCAACGAACAACCCTTCCTGCTGGAGGGCTCCAATTTGGTCCTCGTCTCCACAGGTATATGGATGTAAACTGGACAACCATGTATGCAGAAATGACTCACCTCTGGCTTGACACTAGTGAATGCCTCCTCTGGTGTCTTGCCCCCCAAAATTCTATGAGGACGCCTGTTCTGGATGTAGACTACTGTGTTGCATGCTTTTGCCTGTAGAACATCGACAAATCTTGGTCATGTATCATGGCCTTGGCAACCCCTATGATGTATCAATTATTCTTCTCTATAAACCCATTTTGCTTTGGGTTGTATGGAACAATAAAATCTCTCTTGATTACTGCATCCTTGCAGAAATCATCAAAAACATTGGAAGTATACTCACCCCCATTGTTTGATCTCAAAACCTTGATCTTCTTCCTTGTTCAGTTCTCCACAAGAGCCTTGAACTCCTGAAATCTGTTTTGCGAGATAAGTCATCAATTAAGGAAACATAGTACATGCTTCTTGTGATTGATGCTAATGACATCGGTCCACATACATCCAAATGCACAAGATCTATAATCTCCTTAGATCTGTGCTCATTGCTTGGGAAAATAGCCTTGGCATGCTTGCCAAGCACGCACCCTCTACATGCACCCTGTTGGTCAATGCTTAACTCTAGAAGGCCTGTGACGATCTCCCTCATAATAGGTAGTGCTCAATAATGCAGGTGGCCCATCCTCTTCTGCCACAACTCGCACAAGTTATCTATGTTATGTAGTAGGTCTCAAGCAGGTTCACCCTGTAACTTGTACAAATTTCCTTTTCTAACCCTAATCGCTTGAGCTGATCCTTGGAAAGACTCCTTTTATCTAATGAGGACTTGTTGTTTCTTGAAATCTACTGCATAGACCTTATCTTCCATGACCGAAACTGAAAGCAGATTCTTCCTAAGACCTGGAACAAATAATACATCATGAAAGTCTAACGAGTTACCTAACTGGAGTTGGAAAGGAATGGTACCAATTCCTGCTATTGGATTCTTGGCATCATTACCAAGCTCGACTTGAACTCCTGAGATTTTCTCTATTAGAATTGAAAATAGTTCTTGGGATGATGTGATATGCCCCGATCCTCCACTGTCCATATACCATGCGTTCTTCAGAATTGTGCTAGAAGAGAAGCAAGATACTATCGAGAAATCCTTCTAAGTTCTCGAACTTGGAGGCAAATTCGTTCATCTAAGTTTTAGCCAAGATTGCTACCTTGTGCTACTGGTTCCCTTTGCCCTTATTCTTCTCTGGACACTGTGATGCATAATGGTCATTCTTATAATATATGAAGCACTTGATTTTACTCATGTCCTTTCTTGGCTGTGAGATTGACTTCTCACTCTTTACCTTATCCCTTGCTGGGTCCATTACCTTTGCCCTTATTCACTTGATCAATTAGGGCATGGTCACTATCACGTCCTTATCTGCTAGCTTGTGACTCCGTTCGAGTTTCTTCCTGGATACATTTATCCCACAGTCTTTCCCAGGAGGGAAGGTTCTCTCGAGCATAGACACCTAGGACAAATGTTTCCCATTGAGGTGGGAACCCATTTAGTGCCCTGTTTACTAGCTCTTTGTCTTCAACCTTCTCCCCAACTGCTGCAAGCTGGTCACAAATCTATGTATAACCTTCATTAGGTAATTGGTGATGGTGCCTGATTTGTCATCTCAATAGATCTGAGCTCGTTGTGCAATATCATTTTTTTGTTAATGTTCTTGCTTTGGTGAAGACCAACCAAGGCATCAAACATGTCCTTCGCTATCTTCTTTTCTGATATGTGAGGAATCAAACGATCCTTTATAGCATCCATGATCATTTGCTTGGCTGTCACTTCTTTCTTCTTGTGAGTTTCCAAAAGACGCGGATCTGTTGGCAAAGCCACCATATCCTTGATGATATCCAGAGGTCATTCTCTTCTAATAGAAGAGTTACCCTGACTGTCCATAATATGGAATTCTAGGCACCATCCAATATGTCTATGAACCCGAGGCTAGCTAATGCCATCTATGATCTAATGCACAAACTCTCAGATATGAAGATTAGTCCTTAAAAGAAATAATGAAACCCTCTAACTGCTAGTCCTTCTTTCCGATAGTTGATTTATTACTGTAAATCCTTGAGAATCTCAATCATAGAACCAAGCTCTAATACGATGTAAATTTTCAGGCCTTTGTTGATGTATATGTAACTTCGGAATGTATTTCACATATATGTATATTGTATTCCTATAGAGATGGTATTATTCCTCTATAAGGAAGTGTCGTCATTTATATTGTAAGTGTCGTAACTTATACTTGATGGGTTATTAGACCACCTTGTTGGGGTCGGCCCTGTATAAGTCATGTGGGTCGAAGGGTTATTAGACCACCCTATTGGGGGTCGGCCATGTGGGTCAAAGGGTTATTAGACCACCCTATTGGGGGTCGGCCCAGTCAGCATTATGTTATGTGGTTAAGTTCGAGCCTACATGAGTTAGGTAAAAAGGCAAGTCAAGTCAAGTATAAATAGAGTGCGGGAGGCACTCTAATTACTCACTCACTTCTCACACATGCACTCAAGGAGGAGTGGCGCACTTATGGAGGAGGAGGATCTGCTGCTAGGTTATGGCTATCTCTCTTGGTTGGTTGTATCATTGCTCTATCTATCTCTGAGGAAGTTATTGGGGTTTTTCACCTTTATGGTTTTCCCCAAGTAAATCTTTGTGTCTCTTGTGTGCTTGCATTATTGTCTCCATGATTGATATGCTGTAGATATGCTGTACATGTTGTTCTCTCAGTTAAGATCCTAGATCAGATTGAAGTAAATTCTGAAAATTTAACATGGTATCAGAGCTAGCCTGAAAGAAGGCATGATATGGCATGTATGACACTTGTTGCACTTATGATGCTAGGGCTTGATATAGCAAAAACCAGTCATCGTAGCACTTTCGCTATAAATCTGTTTTGGCGAAGTTTTCGGATCTGAAATTGTTACAGGCCGAAGCTAAGATCTCCAGGTACCTTGTGTCCAAAGGACAACCTCTAATTCGTTGTACTTTGTGATTTATGATCTGTAGAATATAGGGTTTCTGCCTCTTTCAGATCTGAGTCAAAATCAGGTGACCTTGGGAAAAAGGTCATAACTTGGGCTAGGAAGCTCCAAATGAAATTTCGTGAAAAGTGACAGGTAGTACACAGACTGTAATATCTCAGAAAACTTTTTCAGAGGCCGAAGCTGAACCAGTGACACGTGGCACTCCGTACAAGTGCGCTCTCCTGTATTATCCCATAAACAGGTCATGTTGCGACATTTGGCATAACTCTCTCTCAGAGAGTCCAATTGAGATTAGACCTATCAGGATGGAAAGATAACAGGCCGAGCTATCTCAGAAAACTTTTTCAGAGGCCGAAGTTAAAACAGTGACACGTGGCACGTCGTACAAGTTCGCTCTCCTATTTTATCCCAAAACAGGTCACGTTGCGACATTTGGCATAACTCTTTCTCAGAGAATCCAATTGAGGTCAGACCTGTCAGGATGGAAATATAACAGGTCAGGCTATCTCAGGAAACTTTTTCAGACCCTGTGGATCAAAAAGTTCAGAGTTACACCAAAAACAATCAGGTACATATTTCTGTCAAAACAGAATTATTTTTTAGTACCTTCATTCATGGCTTCCGGAATTTAGGGCTTTGGAGAAAGTTGGAATTTTTGTAATCAGAGACCACGACTGGATGCTACTCATCAAAATAGAAATTTAGAGACCAAGATCAGAATTTTTGGTTGGGCATAAGGCCGGGCTTGATTAGACCCTAGTTCGGGACTTTGATCAGAAAAGTGGAAATTTAGGGCTTCTGTAAAAATGGGAATTTTTGCAATCTGTGACCACGGCTGGAAGCTCCTCAGAAAAATAGAAGCTTAGAGCTTTGGATCAAACCTTTTGTTGGGGCAAAAGAGTGGGCTTCATCAAACCCCAGTTCAGGGTCACGTCCAGTGAATTCGGAAGTTTCAAAGGCAAAATTGAGGAGTGAAACTTTGCAGTTTTCAAATTCTGAATATACCAACTTGATCAGCTCATCAAGGCACATATTTCTATCCTGTCAGAAGTTTGAAATTCAAAGTTTGAATTTTTGGGGTTTATCTGACAAACCCATATCCAGCTCATGGTCCAGTTCTTGCAAATCAAGTGGATTGGGTTAATCCTAGAAGAAGATGGATTGATCACCTGCATAAGTGAAGAAGTTCCTGTCTCAGAGGGAGATGAGGCTAAGGCCTTACATAAGAAGATTACAAGCGATCTCAATAGGTATGACTCATCGAGGTATGTTTCGATATTTGTTCATGATTAAGTTTATGGTATGTTTGTCTTCATGTTATTACGGTTAAGTACAATTTTGTTTTTAGATTTGTCGTATCACCTTAACAAAATTATGAATGCATGATAGAAGATATTCATTGGTTAGGGCGTTGACACTTATAATTGTACTAATGCATTATGGTGTTGTATGAGGTTTATGTTGTCTACTAACATGAAAGGTACACCAAGAAAGACAAATCATGTTCTGGTCCAAGAACATATGATCATGATAACATGAGGACAAAGATTCATCCATTGTCATGGATCTCATAGAAGATCCATTTACGAGGTATGTATGACTTGGTTTTGTAATGGCTAACCTATGAGATATACAGGTTACTAGCACAAGTCATTGAAGAAGAACAAGAAGACATCTTGTGAGTATGTTAGACATAACTAACTAGCATGCTAATCCAGGTATGTTTTTCCTATATCAAGATAGAATCCTACCTTGGGATAGGATCTTATACTGTTGTTGATAATGATAATTCATGAAGTCATAAGTTTAAATAATCATGGTTGTATGCATATTATGTTTCTTACCATAATTGATGATATGACTAACCAGAAGAATCATGAAGGTATAGCTTTGAATAATCACAGGTTTTACGCATAGTATATCTCTTATCTTGATTAATGATTCAACTAACCCGAAGAGTCATAGGTTTGAGTAATTACAGGTTTAGACATGTTATGTTTCTTATGATTTGACTAACCATAAGAATCCTACATAAACCTTGAATGCTAATGCTTATTATTTTCTGTTTGAAATGATCATGACTATACATGCTTAAGATTATTGTGTTTTTAATAGTATACTAATGAATGTATGATTTTATATGAGTTCACAAGGATAACACAATCATGATACTAATAAGCATGCATAGGGACCAAGGATGAATATGAGTTCAAGAACAGGTAATTCAGGAAGCAAAGATCAAGAGGGAGCACACTCCAGTTGCTCCTGCAAGAAAGCAAAGGAGCACACTCCAATTGTTCCTGCAAGAAAGAAAAAGGAGCACACTTCAGTAGTTTCTGCAAGGATGCAGATATTCAGAGGGAGTTGACCATCTTTCTACATTCCACAACAGAAAGCTGTAGAAGAAGCTACTTCAGATTAGGACTCCAACAGCTCCTGTAAGGAAGCAAAGACTCAGAGGGAGTCCACCCAATGAACAAAGAAAGATAAGTATTTTTAATCATCATTTCTTGCATATTTGTTTGTTTAAATAATACTGTTCAATAATGTATATGCTCATGTTCCTAGACTTAGGATATGTATTGTGCATATTAGAATAGTTGCATTGATGAAAAATATACTAATATACATGGGTAAGTGGCCTATGGCACTGTACAACATTCCATTGCTACTTATCTAGAATGAAACCTCTTTGCTGACATGTTGGGAGTTGTGCACACTCTTAACAATGTTTTGGTAGAGATTGGAAGGCATCTAGAAAGTTACGGGATATGGATAAATGTTGTATTGAAGCATTGGCTAAGATAATTGCATGACTGTATGACATATTTCTTTATGTGTAAGAATTTGTTCTGAAAATTATGAGATGTTTCTAATCATGCAATTTAACCTGTTTTGTAGGAAAGACCGTATATCTTCACCTACAAAAGGACTACAACATTTGTTCCAGCAACAAAGATATCTATTGAAGATATTGAAGTTCCTAGGATCTGGGATGAAGAAATGGAATGCCATGATCCGTCGATCATGAAGAATGATGTTTGGGATATAGTCCCAAGACCTGAAGGGAATTTTGTTATGACTTCCAAATGAAACTATCAGATCAAGCATGTTGCAGATGGCAACATTAAGAAATATAAAAGTGATGAAATAGAAGATGCACCAGATGGATTTCAAGACAGCATGGTGTAGTCATATATGTGTGCAGAACTTGGTATGGTAGGATAGATAGCCTTCTATCCAGTATGGTCTTTACCAAGAGTAAAGCGGGTTCCAACCTTTACTACAAGGTTGAGGAAGGCAATCCAGTGGTACTACTTTTGTATGCGGATAACCTGTTTGTTACAGATGAGGATAGATTGATTGCCGACACACAGCGGAAGCTTGCTGCCGAGTTCGAGTTGAAGAACTTGGGGATGATGCACTATTTGTTTTTGGCATGGAGGTGTGGCAGAGTGCAGAAGGAATCTTCCTTGGACAAGGGAAGTACACAGTAGATATCCTGAAGAGATTCGGGATGATGGATTGCAAGGCCATGGCCACACCGATGGCATCGAATCTAAAGCTTCTATGTGATGCTTCATCTGAGCCGGTTGATATCTCTATGTATCGTCAGATGATTGGGTCCTTGATGTACCTAACGAACACGAGACCGGATATTTGCTTTGCTGTGAACACATTGAACCAGTTCCTGACGGATCCGAGGAGTGTTCACCTGGTTGCTGTAAAGCATGTTCTGAGTTACCTGAAGGGTACAGTGGATTATGGGCTCAAGTATGAAGCGAATCAAAAGTTTAACCTGCAGGGTTATGTTGATTCAGATTGGGCTGGCAGTGATGCAGATAGGAAGAGCACATCTGGGTGTTGCTTCAGTATGGGGTCAGGTGTGATCTCTTGGTTTAGCAGGAAGCAGTCCTGCGTAGCACTGAGTACAGCTGAGGCAGAGTATGTTGCAGCCTGTTCAGCTAGTTGTGAGGCAGTATGGCTACGGAAGCTACTGTCTGAGTTATTTGATCTCCCGTTGGATGCTATTGGTATCTTCTGTGATAGCCAGAGTTGTGTGAAGCTATCCGAGAACCCAGTGTTTCATGACAGGTCGAAACACATAGAGATCAAATATCACTATATCAGGGATATGGTGCAGAGAGGAGCTGTGAAGCTCCTGTATGTTGCGACGGACGAGCAGATTGCAGATGTGCTGACGAAGCCACTAGCCAGGGTGAAGTTCGAGTACTTCAGAGAGAGGCTTGGCGTGCTTCAGATCGAGGATACTTCGAGGAAGAAGTGATGAACACATTTGCTAAAGCCATTCCAAGCATGTTGGAAGGAGGATCCTTCACATGGCTGTGGATGTAAGCGCTGGATGATGAGCATCAGGATGATGTTCTGGTTTCTGCTTGGATATGATCAGTTGGATCATTTTATGTATGTATGTACGCATCATGTGGATGCTGGATATGATCAGTTGGATCATTTTATGTATGTATGTACGCATCATGTGGATGCTGGATATGATCAGTTGGATCATTTTATGTATGTATGTATGCATCATGTTGGATGCTTGGACCATGTATCTGTATATGTATCAGGTGGATACATTGTATGATCAGGTGGATCATGTATGGTGATATGTATCATGCATTTGTATTTGTATCAGGTGGATACATTGATGATCAGGAGGATCATGTATGATGATATGTATCAGGTAGATACTTGGTATGCATCAGGTAGATGCATTGATGATCAGGAGGATTATGTATGATGATATGTATCATGTATTTGTATCAGGTGGATACATTGATGATCAGGAGGATCATGTATGATACTTGCTATGCATCAGGTAGATGCATTGATGATCAGGTGGATCATGCAGCAGGATGTTGCAGTGATGATCAGGATGATCATAGATGACGAGCTTCAGGATGTTGCTCCAGATGACATGCAGCAGGATGTTGCAGTGATGATCAGGATGATCATAGATGACGAGCTTCAGGATGTTGCTCCAGATGACATGCAGCAGGATGTTGCAGTGATGATCAGGATGATCATAGATGACGAGCTTCAGGATGTTGCTCCAGATGACATGCAGCAGGACGTTGCAGTGATGATGATCAGGATGATCATGGATACATCAGGATGATGTATGGTGAGTATCAGGTTGATACTCTATGGCCGTGGATCAGGTTGTGCAGATGAGCATGTAATTCGTTGCCCTGGGAGATTTGTAGATGGTCTTTCGAGGTTTTGCCTATGGCATGTAATTCGGTGCCCTGGGACATCTGGCAAATGCTCTTTCGAGGTTTTGCTCTGGGAGGACATGTAATTCGTTGCCCTGGGAGATCTGCAGATAGTCTTTCGAGGTTTTGCCTATGGCATATAATAGCGCCCTGGGATATCTGGTAGATGCTCTTGCGAGGTTTTGTCCTATGGCATGTAATTCGTTTCCCTGGGAGATCCGATAGGTTGGGCTGCGTGCCCGTAATCAGTCCTGGGATGCTCTTGCGAGGTTTTGCCATGACCACATGTAATTCGTTGCCCTGGGAGATCCTATAGGTAGAGCTGTGTGCTTGTAACAGCCTGGGATGCTCTTGCGAGGTTTTGTGGTGAGGTCACATGTAATTCGTTGCCCTGGGAGATCCTATAGGTAGAGCTGTGTGCTCGTAACAGCCTGGGATGCTCTTTCGAGGTTTTGTGATGCACGTAAAAGTCCTGAGGATTCCACAGTATGGCCAGTGATGATGAAGACCTGCAGGTGGTGGGCCTACATCCAGTATGAAAAAGGACTGGCTCTGTAGAACTTCCTATGATGAGTAGATTCAGAGATTGATTGAGATAGCAGCAGCAGTGACGATGATGATGACTCGATGACGATTATCCAGTGACGATGATCCAAGAGAAGATGACTTGTGCTAGAAGAACTGTGCTGAGAAATACCTTCCTAGTTAAGAGGGAGTGTTGATGTATATGTAACTTCGGAATGTATTTCACATATATGTATATTGTATTCCTATAGAGATGGTATTATTCCTCTATAAGGAAGTGTCGTAACTTATACTTGATGGGTTATTAGACCACCCTGTTGGGGTCGGCCCTGTATAAGTCATGTGGGTCGAAGGGTTATTAGACCACTCTATTGGGGGTCGGCCATGTGGGTCAAAGGGTTATTAGACCACCCTATTGGGGGTCGGCCCAGTCAGCATTATGTTATGTGGTTAAGTTCGAGCCTACATGAGTTAGGTAAAAAGGCAAGTCAAGTCAAGTATAAATAGAGTGCGGGAGGCACTCTATTTACTCACTCACTTCTCACACATGCACTCAAGGAGGAGTGGCGCACTTATGGAGGAGGAGGATCTGCTGCTAGGTTATGGCTATCTCTCTTGGTTGGTTGTATCATTGCTCTATCTATCTCTGAGGAAGTTATTGGGGTTTTTCACCTTTATGGTTTTCCCCAAGTAAATCTTTGTGTCTCTTGTGTGCTTGCATTATTGTCTCCATGATTGATATGCTGTAGATATGCTGTACATGTTGTTCTCTCAGTTAAGATCCTAGATCAGATTGAAGTAAATTCTGAAAATTTAACAGCCTTAGGTGGCTGTTGTCCTATGTTTCTCTTTAATTAAATTCATTCAAATATGACCTTATTTAACCATAGTGATAAATATTTTTTGAACATGCAACATTCACATATATAGTTGCAAATGACAACGAAAGCATAAACATGATACACAAGAATTATGTACTTCAAATAAGCTTATCATTTAATAATCAAAACATACAAGGACACCTCAACCTGCGGTTTACAACCTGCTAAAGAGAAACAGTACTCCTACTTAGAAATTTGAGAAACTGCTGTACCATGTACGACACTATATGGTGCAGTCCTAGTAGTCTTCCACCTTGCTGGTCAATCCTCTTCCTGCTATCTGCATTCTCTCCTCCTTGGCTTTAGTTGTGTGTGTTCCTTACACAACTTCTTTGTTGTGTTTGACAACTTCTCCCATCTTGTCCTATTTATGCTTTGAGAGAGATAACTAATCTCCTCAGTTCTAGCAACCAACTCCTTGATTCTAGCAACTAATCTCAACCAATCTCCTCAATCTTAGCAACCCCCTTATCTCAACAATGAGGTGTATGGCTAAGATTATGTCAAATCCAACTCTCTAATATTCTCAAATCTCTAGAACATTTCATTTAGATTTCTGAGACTAAGAGATCAAAGGAATTAAGACTTACACTTTTATTTATTAAGTGAATTTACAAGATGGTATTATTTCCCATTTTTACTAAGTGGTCACTAAGAAGTTGTCTCGAACCTCTTCTCGCATTTTCACACCTAACCTATGCTATGCAAGAAGCTCTTGCTCGAGCTATATTTTTCAACAGAGGTCTAAGCAGTTGAGTGGGGCAAACATTGCATGTGCCTATGTCTTTAAAGTGAGGTTCAATGGCAAAAGGAACGTCACATGTTTGAGAGACCAACAAATGTTGACCTCCTTCATTAACCTTGGCAAGATGATATGGTGTAGGATGAGTGGTAGCGAGTAGTGATAATGCTTTGACCCAGGTGAAAGAGACAAGGTTCTTTTGACTGTTGTTATCGAAAGTGAGGCAATTGATACGGTCCTTAACTCGGCAATTATGGGAAAACAACTCACAGTTATGTTATCACATATATAGTAGCCGGGCTACCATACATTATTTTTCTGATGCCAGTACACTATTCAGCTAGTTCCCTTACATTTGAGATGCTGAGATGAGCATCTATATTGGATCACTATCAGATTGTGGACAGCAGTATATATTCCCCATGCCATGACTGAGTCTCAGGACACTCAGAGAGATGACCGATGTAGCCATTATACCATTGGTACAGAGCAGTCAATAGTGCCCTGAGTTACAGCAGCAATTTCAGAGGACAGATGATGATACAGGTTGATGAGCATTCAGGTATATGACTCAGCAGGTTTATCATTGTGTTATGGTTATATTGCTTTTATACTTATTCTCATAGCATGTCTTAGCACCTAGTGTCATGATCTGGCGATCATATAGATATATGGACTTGGTTGAAGCTTATTATATATATTATATTGTCCCTACTCAGACTTAGAAGTTCACTATTCATACTCATTGGTTTTACCCTCCTTAGGGAGAATAGAGGTGATCATTCCACCATACCTTGGCTTGCTAGTGTTGGATCCATTATTCATTGTCTTCATCCATCCATTGCCTACCTTTTAGTTTATCACCTTGACTTACTACTTGACTAGTGGCATGGAGGACTTTTCCCCACTGTAGCCTCTGTATTGGATGAGCTTCCCTATTTATTGCGTCTTGGGTCTGAGTTGGTGACAAAACTTACCTATGGTGAGTTGGAGTTCCTTGGAATTTCCCCTAGTCACTAAAGTTGTGTTGGCTAAACCTGAAACTTTTGGTGCTGCCATGAATACAAAATCTGGAAAATGAAATGCTATATCTTGTATGAAAAGCCCATTCATGCAATGTGTTTCTAAACACACATGAATGAAAGGCATGCCAAATGAAAATGGCCATGAACTAAAATGTTATATCTTTTGGAAATGTAAATACCTAGGTAAACAAGCTGTCCGTGACACACCTATAAGTGCTCAGGTAAACAAGTGCCTTAAAAACACACCTGCAGCAGAAAGCCTAAATAAATGTAAATCTATGCAATGTGTTTATAAACACACATAGATCAAGGCTATGGAAACTTCAGGCCCAAAAAGCAATGGAACTTAAATGCTATATCAAAACAATTGCTGGCCTTATTTGTATTATGGATTGTGCGCATCTGTTAAAGGTGAATAAACCCTCTTTGAACAACTCATCCATTTGTGAGACACTGCCATTCCCTGTGTTGTTGCTCATTCAGTATATACTATGGTGTGTATTCCCTTTCCCTTTGCCAAAGTGTCACAAAGTTAAGTCAGTCAAGTCATCCCTTAGCCTAGCCAGTTATCTTAGCCTTCACCCTTCACTAGCAAATTGATCACAGCTATGAAGTGAGTATGATCTTGAAAGTCTAGTCTGAGTAATAATAATAATTAATGACATTATATATTTGGATTTAGATCACCAATAATGATTACTTTGTGTTATAATTGTTATTTGAATAAGTTGTAGAGCATGCATTAACCTTTGACACTTTGCAGCAGCTTCCGATGATGGTTTGAGTTATATTTGGTCATGTTGACTTGGTTAGACCTAGTTTGACCAAGGTCAACCATAGGACATGAGATGGTTGGACCTTGTGATGATATGGATAGATGATATATGGTCTATGTACATGTACATGATGATTCTATGCAGTAGCTACAGGGTTATGATGATGATTCATGGTTTACAACATTATTTGATTATTTACAGATTATTATTATTTTCCCTGTGCCGGTATATTGGATATATATATTGATCATGCAGAGACTCATATGGTGTATGAGTACACATCTTGGATGGATTTGGACCTTCTGAGTCCAATGAGACAGTTTGTTTTCAGTTCCGGGCTCTTACAGTGATGATTGAGCCTCAGTAGGCTATCCCAGTGCAGTTTTGGTCTGTCGGAGGCCCTGTCAGAGCATATGTGATTTTTATCCGGTTGACCTAGGGCGCTGTGCTTGGAGGGGGTGGTCCAGCCACTTGTTTTTACCATATTACCCCCCTCTCGGACACACTGGTGCCCTCACCTTGACAGTGCATGCACTCCAGGAGGCAATTTGGGGCAGTTTCACGCTTCTCGAGGCATTTCAGGATTGGTAGAAATGGCTATTGAGGAAATCGATTTGGGCTACTGAGGCAATGTTATGGCATGGGATGATCAGTGATAATGGATTGATGTCTTCCACAGCTCCTCCAACAGTTTCAGCTTCATCGGGACCCGCATCCATCACTTATGGCACTTTCTGATGATTTCTGAGGTCTTTTGAGGCTTACGATTTGTCCATAGAGGCACGATTTGGTATATTGATGACTATTTTATTATTATTGTGCTATGGGGATTGACCAAGGGTGGCTAAAATTACCCCTTGAACCCACCATAAGCTTCTTATTATATTTTGTCATCATGATATGGTGGGATTCCCCTCTTCTAGGGCGAGTTTGTCCACTTATATTATATTTTATTAGTGATCCATGTATTTTATTGTTGAGCTCATCTCAACCATTGATTAGACATTTGTATCTTTTAATCTTAGCCACTCATTCAAAAAGTGGTTAGGATTTTGATGCCTCTCCTTCCTATTTAAAGGAGAGAGCTTCTCATTGTAAGGGGTCTTTGGCTCTTGGATTATTGGTATAGAAAAACTTTCTTGTGGTCTCCTTTGCATCTGGTGTTCTTAGATGGTGATTGGAAAGTCTATTGCAACCTAGCATTTGGAATTTGTGGTAAGATCTATCTATTTTGGAAATCATTGTCTTGTCTACAGGAGGGCGACTTCAACAAGGGCGATTTTGCAAGGCTTCTTCAAATCGACTTTTTTGGCATTTGCTTGTATCAGGGGGTTATCATTAGTATCATTGTGATCTATGCTATCTTTTTGTTACTTCTCTTGTGGCATTAGTCTTATCTCTTGATTAGACCAACTCTGATATTGTTGACGTTTGTTGTGCAGGAGAGAGGGCGCATTGGCTTGTTGGACTAAATTGATTGCATAGAAAACTACCTCAAAGCTTCTCAAATTGATCAGGTTTGCATAGATCATCACCATCAAGGCATCTACAAGGTTACCCAGGTAAGATCCATAGGTTTGTTTCTCTTATCTTGATCCAATCCATTGACATAGCTCATAAATTGATAAAACCCTAATTTCTTCAAAACCCTCATTTTTACATTTTTTCAGATCTACTAAGATCTAGTGGCTTCTTGGGTAAGATATTGAAAACCCACCTCTATAGTATCCACGGCATCCCGGATCTATAGTTTGGTGAGAATTGGCCTCCATTTGACCCTCTTCCCAAGGCATTTAGCCTCTCCAAGCAAGGGCGCACTTCCTAGTTTGGTGAGTTGACCTAGATCTAGTATGTGGGTAGTTGAGATCCCGCTTGATTCATGATCTACACATCCAATAACCTACCCCCAGATTGTCACCTTTCTGATTTCTACCTTGTGGGCCCTATTCCACATTTTAAGGGATTTAATCCCCATTTTGGACCACTTGGTATCTTCAAACTCAAATCTAGTAAGATCTAGCCGTCGGATTGCCTTGAAATTGTAGATCCATACTCCCACTTGATCAACCTACTTGGATCTAAAATTTGGATGTCATCGGACTTGTCTTGACCCCACTTATCCCACATTTTAGCTTCCTTGGGTAAAGTCGCACCACCTTGGAGAAGGGAGTTGTCCCACTTCTAGGATGTGGGTACTTGATATTTTAGTGGATTTGGAACGAGAATAATTCAAAACCTAGGTCTAGTAGGTCACATTGTCAAATCTTGCCTTGGGGATAGCATTCCTTGTTTTAAGGGATTGTGGTCCACTTAGGTCAAACCTAGATCTAGACCTATTCTTCAATCAAGACTTTAATTGCCCACTTGTCTTATGCAATAGGAGTCCTTAACCACAAGTTAACCTTACTTTGACTCCATTATCCCAATTCCCAAGGCACTGGTCTCTCTCCAAGTCAATTCGAATTTCCTAGATTGTTGGATTAACTTGTGGTTTGACCCTTGATTGGTGAGCTAAACCCTTTGATGCCATCATACTTCATTATCAAGCTTGTCACTTGTACTAGTTAGCCCCGATTCAACCCCTAAACTACCCTGCATTGGACACAGTTCCCAAGGCAGTGAGTTTTCTCACATTGAACTAGTACTTTAATCCTGGATCCTATTTCATAAATCATAAGTCACTTTCACATCAATAATGAACCAAAGCTATACTCATTGAACCCCTTCACTTGTCTTGTGACTTCATCCTAAGGTCTAGGATAAACCATACACCTTACTTCACTTAGAATTAACTTGATTTGGTGTCTTGGTTTTGATCTCTCCTGTCGGGAGTAGATCGGGTCTCCCCCTTTGTTGTCTGGGCTAGATAACATAAAGTGAAGGTTGCCTCGACTGACGTGACAACCATATATTGGAGGTCGAGGTGATCGTGGTTGCACCTTTTGAGTTGCCCTTCCCTATTGCCATCCATGAGTGGATACATCCATAGGGGTAACTACAGTTTAGGTGATAACAAGTTCGTATGGTGATAATCATTTGCACTGAGGCCTAAGCTTGGATCTGGTTCCATGGGGTTATCCATGTTGATCATAGGCGCAGCATTGGGGGAGAATGGAGAGCATTTTGTGGTTCATAAAGCAATGGTTTCATAGGTCTGTCACTCTGTGGCATTGTAGCATTCGACAATCATTAGTAGAGTGTGTGGTGCTTTTATGGATTTTGCACAAGCTTGTAGAGGGAGTGGATCCCAGCTTGTTCTTGATTGGCTACGGAAGCTAGGGGCATACTGCTCTGATACCAAATGATATTCATATAGCCATATGTTAAATTTTACTCAATACCAAATTTTGCTTTCTACTCAATAATTTTTATACTCAGAAATTATAAACATAAATGCTTGATATTTTTAACCAGTAATGCAGTGGAAATAAATAGGAAATCATTCACACATTTGACACAATTATTTACCCTGGAAAACCCCAATGGGGAAAAATTAGCATTCAATGTTTTTCTTTTATTAGCTCACAGGGAAAATAAATAATTACAACATGGAACCTATAACTCAGTTCCAAAAAAATCAACACACTAGAGAAATCACTCACAAGGCAAATCAGCCTTGCGTCACCTTGTACGACTGCCTGTGTCACCCATATGACCATGCATCACCCATATGACAACTTGCATCATAGAATCGGCCCCTGTGTCAGCTCTTATGACCTCTGCATTATTGGATTGGCCCTCTGTGTCACTTTGTATGTCCTTGCGTCAGCCTTTTGGTCCATTGCGTCACTGTATGGATCGGCCCTCTGTGAATCGACCTCTCTCTCTTGTTCCAGATCTTCTCTCCCTGCAGAATATTTACTCTCTTCTCCTCAACCACTAAGTCTCTTACTCTTCTCTTCAGAAAATCTCTCTCTGAAATGATCTTGTCATCTTGTTGTGTCTTTCTCCTCTCCATATGATTTCTTTTATAGCATCTCAATGACCAAAACCCTAACTTTCCATCTCCAAAGTGATGGATGGCCAAGATTAGATCTTGAGTCTCACTTAAGATCAATGGCTGTGATTTAATCTTAAGTTCACTTTTTAGTCATTAGCCAACATTAAGTTAATAATGTGCTTTTTAAGTTAAACTTAGGTAAGAGATATAAAAGTCACTTACTCAATAATTAAGCGAATACCTAGAGAATAAATGGACATATGCAGAAGCTCCTGTCCAAGCTATAATCATCAACACCATAACATGTTATATGCCAAATAGTAAACAACACACATAATCAAATTACTCACTTATATGTTGAAGAACACACATGTACTTTCTATTCCATTATTCTCCTTTTATTTGCAGATACAGTCATACAGATATGGCCATATATTAAATGACTGTGTCTCCAAGACATTAAAATATTATCCTATTCATAGTTGACAGGGTCTTCTACAAAAGAGGGGAAGGCCCTATTATTTAATTAATAATTCTCTGCTCATATGTGCTCATAAATGCGTGATGGTTTGGTTCTTGTATCAAAATGATAGGGATATTTAGCATAGTAATAGGAATCGGGAAAAAAACGCGAGTATTCCGAGTTTGACTCGGATTGGAGGCTATCCGAGCAGATTCAACGCGGAAATCGGATCGTAAATTAGGCACTCGGCCACTTGTCGACTGTGACTGCTACAAGCCTTTAAATCCCACCGCTTTCTCCATCGTTTTTTTTTTGGCGTGTTTTTCGTTTTTCGGATGCCCGCGATAGTGCTTTGCTCGTTTTTTTTTTAGGGTTTTCGTTTTCGGGCGGTTTTTTCTTTGGCTCTTTATCCATTCATTTTCGGGCAGCAACACTCTCAGCAGAAGCACCCTCCTCCCACTTCTCAACAGGAGCATTGAGCACTCAACGTGGGATCTGAGGGCACACAACGCAGGATCCGAGGGCACTCAACGCGAGATCTTCGACGAGGGCACACAATGCGGGTTGCCGGGTTTTGCTTTTGTGTGCGGGATTCGAGTTTCGGGCAAGGGCAAGGGCAAGGGCCAATCACGCAGACGCCGCCGTCAAGTTCAACCATTCAAAAATTTGCAGTTACAAAGTTACGGGTTACAAATTTTCAAGAGGGGTGTTAATTTAAATATATGAATGTATTAATTTACTATATGTTATAATAAAGCTTAAAAATTAAAAATTAAAAATTAAAAATTAAAGCTTATTTCAAAATTCCATTAGCATTAGCATATATATGTTATAAAGCTTATATATTTAAAAATTAAAATAATAAAGCTTATTTCAATTTTAATATATATATATATAATATATGTTATAGCACTCACATATAATATATATTATACATCAATAAATGTTATTAATTGTTATATATATATATATATATATATATATATATATATATATAATAATAATAATAATAATAATAATTAAATATATAGTTTTAAATATTTTGAAAATTTTGAAATACATATGGCTGTGAGAATTGATATATTTTGAAATTTGGACATCTTGATATCTTTTGGACATCTATTGATATTTTGCAGTATATGGACATGGCTATTTCGAATATCTACGGAAAATGCTTTTTTAATTCAAAATACGTGTATATATTTAATTTTTTGTATTTGCCGATTTTTTCCCGATCCGATTCAAACTCTTCGCTCTTTTGCCTCGCCGATTTATTGCCGATTCCGAGTCTGGTAAGTATGATATTTAGTACGTAGTATTATCTCTTTCATCATTTGTTTTTCCTGAAATTATCCAAGGACAAATATTGTTGTGGTTTGTTTTGATTTGCCATTTCATTTCCTATTATTTTGATCAGATGTGATTTTATCCCAAACCTTTAGTGAGTTTGTTAGGATACATTCCACGAGAAAAACATATTATCTTCATTATAAAGCTATTTAATTTTGCATATTTTCTTAATACAATCAGCTAGAGATTTTCATTCACACGTCCTATGTAGAACTGTCTTATAGTGGGGAAAACCCACATCAACAATGTGTTTTGCAACTGTATTCTTTTGGTTATGAAAATCCTTTCAGTTCTAACAAACTATACTCTTTTCAAAATGTGAACTGCATTTAATTTTCTTTTTAATGAAAGGATGCCTTTGAGATTCAACAAATTTTATACTTACAGAAATTCAAAATTTAACATCCAACTTATCGTAAGTTTCTATGTTGTTTTTTTCAGCTATAGATCTGTAGCAGGTTGATTATCCTGTCAACTTCATATGTTTTCTCTTTTGCTTAGGAAAACATTGGTGCTTTTTAAAGCATAGGACAGCTGGATTTCATCTCTAATGTTTTCGTTTTCCTATCTTGGATGTCAGATAATCACATTTGATGACTATGGGATTTCAGGTCATCCTCAGCATCGTGCTGTGCATTATGGAGTGTGGTAGGCAAATAATTTTGTGCTCAAAGCAATTATATTTTATGCATGTATCTATTTCAAATCTTTCATGGAACATCATATCAAGAATCATGACAAGCAATGAAGGCATAGGCAATGTGCTTGTTATGAAAAACTATAGCCTTGTTTTTCAATCATGAAAATCTTAGCATGAACAAATAATAAAATAGAAATCTAGGCTGATACAAAGAAGTCCTATGACTAGAGTGTTAAATTTTTAACATAGATCTGATTTGATAGCAGTAACAGTCATTTTAATTTCTTAGCAGACTTTAAAACTTGCAATTCCGAGATTATGTAGCAGCGGTAGATAATCAACAGTAAAGTAAAATCAACCATCCACAAGAAACACAAAGTATTACCCGGGGAAAACCTTTCAAGGTATAAAAACCCCAGCAAAGAATATCTTCCTTATTATGAGATGACTGAATTTACATGAGCAGATTAGAGCAGACTTATATAACAAAATAAACTTTGCCTCTTAGGGCACAAATACCAAGAGAAACTGATGTAAGCCCAAGAAGAAGATAATAACAGCTTGTAGCAGCCCCAGTAGCAGTCTTCAGTACCCTGCAGGACTCTACAGTTACCAGTAGCAGCCTTATGTTTCTGATCTGAGGCCTTCTAGAACCACGACAGCCCTGATTGAGACACTTGGCAGCCACAACTGTCCTTGTAAACCCTTGACTGTCTTCTGTAGACCCTTGGCTGTCCCTTTAGGGTCTTCTTTCACCGATCCGAGTTCTGCTGTAGGTGGACGGTGCCCTTTCTAGGGCTGATATAGGCAGGCCGAGCCTCAGTTAGGTCTGATAGGAGAATGCCGAGCCTCTGCTAGGGCTTAAGTGTGAAGGCCGAGCCCTGATTAGGGCTGTTGTAAGTAGATCGAGCCCTTGTTAGGGCTACTGTTAGAGGTCCGAACCCTGCTGAGGACTGCTGTTAGCAGTCCGAGCCTTGCTAGACCTTGAAGAAGATAGACCGAGCCTCAGTCTGCCTTAACCTATCAGCACCGAGCCCTTAACTGCATCACAATGTCAACACCGAGCCCTTATCTGCCTTGCTAATGGCTTGAAGATGACAGTGCTGTCCTCAATGAAGAATAAGACTGTCCTGTAGACAAGATGATAGCAATTGAAGGAGAGAACAGCCTTGTAGCAATGTAGATAATTATTGCTGAGAGGAAAAAAGGATGAACAGCTGCTGCAAAAATAACCCCACGATTTCCTTTGACAGAGATGAATGAGTATGAATGAGAGTGTGTTGATGTGATGAGAGCGATCTATATTTATAATCCCTCATTAGGTGACTTCCTTAAGTCAAGGGATTCAAAATAATAATATAAAATTAATTGGTTATTACCCTTTTTAATTCCACGTGGGCTCTTGACACTTTGGTACATTAATTATGGTTCATAGGGGCTTTTGACCCTTTAACATCTTAGTTGGGGTACATTGTGGGCTTTTGACCCACCTTCTTTGGGTAAGCCACCTTTAGACAACTCCTTAGCCCCTTCCTAACCCTATAAAATTCTTTGGTTTCTTTGATCTCCTCATTCATACCAAGATCATGTGCTAGATGCTTCACCAAGGGGTGGCCAGTCCCTTGAGAAGGTCCCATAGCCCACTGATCAACGAGAGGAGTACATCACTTGCCTAGATCCAATCTAGGACTTCATGTTGTTTGAATCAATGTCTTGGTCCCAGACCAGGTCCTGGACCCTGACTAGGTTCTTCAGCCCCAGGCTGAAGGTTGACGGAAGTCAACATCTTGGTAACTGACCAAGTGCCTCCATTCTTAAAGAATGGCTCTCAGCCCTAGGCTGAGCTTCAGTCCCAGACTGAAGGTTGATCATTTTCCTGGTCCCTGACCAGATGCCTCCATTCTCTCGGAGAATGGCTCTCGATGCTGTTAAAAAATCAACACTCCCTCTCAGCGAGAGAGGCATTTTATGTAATACCAAGCTTATCTTGGAAGTACACAAACTTCATCAATGATAGAGGTTTAGTCAACACATCGACAATCTGCTCATTTGTACGGATGTACTAAATTCTCATGGCAGCTCTCTAGACCATGTCTCTAATGAAGTGATACTTCATCTCAATGTGTTTCGATCTATCATGAAACACTGGATTCTCTGAAAGCTTCATGCAACTCTGGTTATCACAATGGATAACAGTTGGCTCAAGCTTTCCACCGAACAAATAAGATAGTAGCTTCCTAAGCCACAGTGCTTCTCTGTAGGCATCACTGGCAGCAATATATTCAACTTCTGTTGTTCTCTGAGCTATGGAACCCTGATTCCTTTTGGACCAAGAGGTAATGGCTGATCCCATACTGAAGCAATACCTGGATGTGCTTTTCCGGTCCACTACACTGCCAGCTCAATCAGAGTCAGCATAATCAAGTAACATCACTCCACTGTGGAGCCTGGAAGTGTATCTGAGCCCATAAGCAATAGTGCCCTGAAAATATCTAAGCACATGCTTCGCAGCAACCCAATGTATGTGCTTAGGCTTAGACATAAACTGACTCAGTTGTAAAAATTTAAAGAAAATGTTCTAAACCCTCATTCAGACATTTCTTCAAACACTTTGCTCCATAAATGATTTAATGCTACTCTGAGTTATTTAGGATCAGAAATAACTTGAACAAGAAATACTTCAATGAAACAAATACTCAAATACTGTAGACCGTGAACACATGAATTTAGGGCCAAGCCCAGGGCAAAACCTCACAAGAGGAAAACCCAAAGAGATATCTTTTTATTAAATGAGAACAAAATTGGAATTTCTTACAACTCAGAAATTCTTTCCTTCAGCAAGAAAAATCATAAATGCAAATAAACCAACTGATCTCTACAAAAATCAAACTACTGTACAGACAGGGTACGGACTACCTCAAACTGTGTGCCAACAGTTTACTATACGGATTGTACAATTTTTTTACTGCTGTACGGTGTACGGACTGCCTTGAAAACTGTGTAAATAGCTTCCTTGAAAGCTGTGCCAACAGAAGTGTACAAACTGTATACGGGTTGCCTTAGTTTCCGTGCCAGGAGAATGCCTCGATTTCTGTGTCAAGAGAGGAGTAAGGACTGTACGAACCACCTCGATTTCTATGCCAACAAAAGATGTACAGTATGTTTGCAGAAATGATATTGGGAACTGTGCCAATGGTTTTCTTGGGAAATGTGCTCTCAGAAATCAGAAATGATTTCTCTCCCTCTCACTCTCTTCTCTCTTGATGTCTTCTTTTTCTCTTTCAAAGTGTTTAAATATTCACTTAAACCCCTCCTAAACCCTAACTACCTTTAATAAGCCTAACTTCCTTAATGAATGGCTAGGATTAAAAAAACTAAAGTTTCATCATTAATTGCACATTTAATTTCTTTTAATAATAAATAAATGCACATTTACATAAGGGACCCACTTTACTTAAGTGAAGCTCACTTTAAAAATATAAAAGTCACTTTATTATATTTACAAAGTAACACTAGGAAAGACAACTTTTTCCCCCCCATGTGACATCAAAATCATGGGGAGGGACCTTCCTCATTACAAATTTCAACATCAGTGCACTCATTGCATAATAGATATCTGGTCTAGTATGTACTAGGTACATCAATGATCCAATAAGCCGACAGTACAAGGTAGGATTCACTGACTTTGAACAAAGAAGTTGACTCATGAAGCTTCTTCAAGTTTGACACCATAGGTGTGTTCATGGGATTGCAGTCTTGCATCCCAAATCTTCGTAATATATCAACTGCATACTTTCCTTGTGCATGGAGAATCTCATTTGGCTTTTGCCACACCTCTAGACCAAGAAAATAATGCATAAGACCTAGATTCTTCATCTCAAATTCTGAAGTGAGCTCCCTCTTACACTGAGCTATCAGTTGTTCCTCTCCAGTAAGGAACAAATCATCAACATCTAAGACCAAGATTAAAGGATGATTCTATACAACCTTGAAATACAGGTTGGAGTCAGCAACACTCTTGGAGAAACCCAAGCTATGAAGGTAACTTTATTATATTTACAAAGTAACACTAGGAAAGACAACTTTGTCCCCCCCATGTGACATCAAAATCATGGGAAAGGACCTTCCTCATTACAATTTTCAACACTCCCTCATAATGAGGGAGGTCCCAACACAATCACCTTGACCACTGTCAAGAAATTCCATTAACTCTAGAAGCTGATGTCGGAAGGCAACTTGAAAATTTGGATCCTGCTTATTCTCTCTATGCTGGCTGAGTCTTCCGCCAGTGCTGCTCTCCCCATCTGAAGGTACCATCTGTGCATCTGCTTCATTTTCAGATTCAGATTCAGATAGCCATCCACCTGAACTTGGAAGCATCACCTCTCCATGCAGAGAGTAAAGTTTATCTCTTCTATTCCCAAGTAGAATTGTATCATCTGAGTTCTCTATCCGGTAGAGAAACACATGTCCCCTTTTGATAAAAACTCCATATCCATCATCCTCCAATGATGATATGGAAAGTTAGTTGACTTTCATACCTGGGACAAACAATACCCTGTCTACTTCAAGAACCTCTCCAAAAATTAGTTGGAATTTCACAGTTCCAACTCCTCTTATTTATGCCCGAGTACTTCCAATACCTGTTTCAACAAAATGTCCTGGGGCTATTTCTTCTATCCTCCGAAAAATTCCATTTTTCCCCGTCATATGGCTAGTTGATCCACTATCAACTACACACATGTCATGGAAATTTATTGTGCTGCCTACACTGGTCTGTACTGAAACTAAGGAAAATTCTTTTTCAAACTGGGAAGCAAAATCTCCCATTTCTGCTGATGGTGCTTCCTCTTTTTCTTCATTCCCCTTCCTCTTGGGACACTGACTAGCATAATGGCCATTTTTGTTGCAGTTAAAGCATCGTACCTTGCTGAAGTCTTTCTCTTTCTTCTTCCATTTGCCCTTGCCTTTGGTTGCAAGAGAAACATTGTCTTCACTGCTCCAAGTGCTATTCTGGAATGTGCCCTCTTGGGACTCTTCTTGAACAAAGTCATCCCATAACCTTGTCCAATCTGGAAGTTTCTCTCTAGCAAGTAGCAACTACTCCTTGCACAAAAGTGTGCCATTTTGCAGTGAAGCCATTAAGAGCATACCTAACTAGCTCTTCATCTTCCACTTTCTCACCTGCAACACCCAGTTCATCTCTAACTTGGGTAATCTTCGTGAGATAAGCAGTTACTGTATCAATATCAATCATCTTTGTGTTCCTCAGTTTTTCCCTAAGAACCATCTTTCTATTCTGATTCTTACTTTGGTAAAGAGTACATAAAGCATTCCAAATTTCAGAAGCATGTGACTTACTTGTGATGTGGGGTATTGCATGATCTTTAATGGAATCCAAAAAGATTCTTTGTGCCTTGATATCTTTCATCTCAAAGGCACTCTTCTGAACAACATCAGTGGGAACTGTGATGGTGTCGGAAGCACAACAATATCCCATAGCTGCATCTCCTTAAACAACACAGTTATGCGTTCTTTCCAAGGGATGGAATTATCAGACCCATCCAGTCTGTCTTCATACCTTAATCTTACTGAGGCCATGACTTACACTGATAGTCTTTGAGTGAATCTAACTTGAACTTGTTCTGCCCTCAACTATCTTGACTTTTCAAGAAATCACCAACTTCACAACGTAACAGAGCCAAGCTCTGATACCATGTAAAAATTTAAAGAAAATGTAGTAAACTCTCATTCAGACATTTCTTCAAACACTTTACTCCATAAATGATTTAATGCTACTCTAAGTTATTTAGGATCAGAAATATCTTGAACAAGAAATACTGCAATGAAACAAATACTCAAATACGGTAGACTGTGAACACATGAATTTAGAGCCAAGCCTAGGGAAAAACCTCACAAGAGGAAAACCCAAAGAGATATCTTTTTATTAAATGAGAACAAAACTGGAATTTCTCACAACTCAGAAATTCTTTCCTTCAGCAAGAAAAATCATAAATGCAAATAAACCAACTTATCTCTGCAAAAATCAGAATCGCCTACAACACTAAGACATTTGATTTTCATATCATGGGCAATTTCAAGACCTAATAATAAAGATTCATACTCTGGCACATTATTAGTGCAGTCAAATTCTAGGTGGAAAGAATATACACTCTATTCACCGGTTGGTGAAGTTAGTACAATACCTGTCCCATCACCATGTCTTGACCTAGCACCATCAAAATGCATCCTTTAGACTTGGCTACCCTGTGTTACTTGTTGACTTTCATCAGCCCAATAATTTGCTAGCACCATGAAATTTTCGGTGTCATCCAAGGTGCATAAAGCCTCATCAAATAACTCTTCAGGATCTTCAATATGCTCACGCATAGACTGTTCATTGTGGAGAGTTATGTATGATTTATCATCAATTGGAATGGTCGTGTAGGTAAGGTCCATTTGAATGTTTGCTCCTAGCTTGGTGGCCCACTCTTTAGACAACAACATACCCCACACAGTTGGAACATCTATAACTAACACATCCATGGTCATTTCGATATCTGGATAAGCAACCAACCTAACCCTTAAGTTCTCAATTACGCCCTTGGCTTCAACCATTTGGGAATCTAAATCACACATTATATGGTCTCGAAGGAGTTGATTCCAGTTGATGCATGACCCTGAGGGGCATGACATTCACAGTAGCTCCTGAATCCAACATGCAGTTATGCAAGATGAAATTATTGACATGGAGTGCTATGTAAAATGGAGGGTATCCGTCCTTGTCTCTTTCATTGACACTTTGGATCATGATGGGGGGATCTTCCTCTATTACCTTTGGGTGTTTGCGTGAAATATTCTTAGGTTCAATCCCCAAAGACTTAGCATCCCGATCACACATTGACGATATTTTAAGCAATTCTCTTATGAGAACTGGCATATTGATCTTTGAGAGGAAACCTAATACATCAATTTCTAAACCGTAAGATTTTGCTTTCTGGTTTTCATTGATTTCCAGCCCTAAAAACTTCATGATCTCACATTTAATCAAGGGGATTTTTACGAGTTCCTTTAAAGGGATTGGTATAGCAGCGTTTGACAATTTTCCCGAAATATTTGTTTCTATGAGATCATGAGGTTGAGAAACTACCCGAGGAGGATTCTTAGTTCTCACAAATTACAATAGGATTGGGCTCCTTGCACAATGGATTCGTTTCAGTTGCACTCACCTGAGGATTAGAAAGAGGCAGATTATTTTTCTGAATTTTATTGTTATTCTTTAGAATAGTTTCAGAAGTTGATTGTGGAGGATTATGTTGATTATTAATAACTCTGGGGAATCGTTCCTTGATAGGACGTTGGGGAGGACTCAAGAAGTAGCATAAGCACTCTTGTACTCATCTTGATGATGTTCTTCTTGATTAGCAATTCTTTCATTTTGACTTTTCACAAGAACAATCAAGGTAGTCACTAATTGGTATAAGTTTGCTATGAATTCCATTGTGACACCAGGCATATTTTCAGAATTACGAGGATAGTTCATTTTTCTCAAATTATAGGTATGGGATCATTTCTTAGCAGAGTCGCCAGGTGAACTATGGTTCTTGCTCACCAAAAGATATGTTGTGTAATAGCAGGGAGAGATAGAGATGAGTAAAATTTGATGGTTATAAATAATTTAAAACAGTAAAATCTGATCACCAAAATTAATCCCAGATGCGACATGATTGATTTAACATGCAATAGACACACTTGCAAACACCCGAAGCAGGTCTCTGCCTCCTCGGCAACGGCACCAAAAATGTTATCACAATTCTTGTAGCAACCCGATATTGAGATCCTATCCAGGATGGCAGATAAACAAGGTTTCTAAAGTTGTGACCTTCAACGATTCTACCCCCCCAAAATTTGTATGGTTGTCACACGGAGTAGTATTCTTCTCACTTTAAGCTACTTAGTACACCAGCCAGTGAACCAAGATGGCTATGGGGGAAACCCAAGTCTAACCCAAAGGCTAAACTAATCTACAGGATACCAAGACTAGATATGGAATCAAAACGTGAGATACCCTGGAAGAAGCCCTAGATCAAGAAGATGTCTACTAAGTATGATTACATGGATTGTTAGAGACTTATTAATGATGTAAATCCAATTCAAGGAATTCTCAGTAAGAATAGTTAAGCTTAGAGATCTAGGATAATAGTGCTAGGGTTTAAATGATCAATTCACTACCCTGGGGGATTGATGTATGCTATTGGTGAAACACCCAAAGTAAGTGAATGTTAAGAGTTAAATGGTTCCCTAACACTTGACTAATTGCTTGATGTAAAGATATAGCAAATTGATGGGTTCACAAGCAAGAAAAGTCACACAAATCACACTTTGACCCTCCAGAGTCCAAACCCACAAGTGCGAACTGCCTGGAATGATTAGTACCCGGAAATTGGGCCAAGGAGTCACCCAAAGATGATGCCTTAGGGAGAATAGAAGCTCAAGACACCTATGAAAAATACCCAAGTGGTGGAAAATCAAAATTGTGCCTAGTGTGATGGGATTATTTTTTGTATTTTATGCTTAGGGTTTGTAGTTGTGGATTTTAATGGTAGACAATGGAATGAAAAGAATTTGCAAGAAAAAGGTGATAGACTTACTTGGATCTAGGTGATGCCTCAAATCAATTCTCCACATTCAACATCTTTCATTTGGAACCCCGATCTCCATGCTCAAACTTGCTCAATGTTGCCCAAGTGCACCCTATAAAACCCCAATAGACACAATAAACAATTGCCAAGACTGCAATTCGGTTGAAATTCACAAGAATATGATGCATACAAGAAATAACAAGAAGTGTTAGGATCAAATCAAATAGCAAAAGCAAGATTTAGTTCTACACAAGAACACCCCCTGTCACAATTGAAATCGCTAGAGCAAGAGGGAATCTCCTCCCAAAGTCGTCCCAATGAAGTCACCCTCCTTCTATAGACAAGAAAAATACAAGAATTTTGCCCAAGCATATAAATATAATGAAGATCCAATGATAGAAGGAAAATGGCGAGAAAAGAACTCTTCAAACTCCACCACAAGAACACAAGATTTGAGGGGTGCTCTTTCTTTTATAGATTGGAGAGGCGCCAAATCGCTAACCACTTTTTGAATGAATGGTTGAGATTAAAATATATATAATAGATGATCAACGGTGGAGATCTAATATCTTGATATCACATGGATCAAACTAGACAAATCACTAATGAGTGGGGCAAATTACCTCATGTGTCCAAATACACTGATAAGATATAGCATTAAAGTCACATTAGTCACCTAGGGGGCCAAATTCACCCCTAGGGACATTACATTACACTTTTACATGGAATAAAGATAAAGTACATAGAGTCCACAACATAGAAGTCGCCCTCCTAAGGCAAAGTTGCCCCATGGGGAGGGAAATGAAGCATGTGATGTAAAATCATGATGAAGTGCCAAGAAAAGTATCCAAAACACCCTGGGAACTATATCAATAAACACTCAAGTCATATTTTTCCATTCACTAGTCTTGTGTTCAATATGCCATACCTTGGTCACTTTGATAATTTTGAATTAATTAGTTGAAATACCTTGTAAATCTTCAATAAAACCATAACTAACTTTTCCTTTTCCTAAACTAATAAATTGACTACACCAATGGATCCAAAAGCATCAAATCTACGAAGAATCACTACTCATACACCCTGGAGTAATCTGAGATAAGCTCTGTAGATATTTTTCCATTTTTTATTAAAAATTGGCTTAATAAATCCCGCTAACTTTATAAAAACACATGTAATAAGCCAATTCTTCATGTCTGAAGCATGGAATGGTCCAATTAGTCTCCAAATGCACTAAGATAATCATCTGGGAACATGTAGTGAATTCCTGCTATGGGACCTCATCGTTGAACGTGTCAAACTATGTTGACTTGGTCCAAACTGTTAAAAAATGTGTCTAAGCAAAAATTGAAAACTGCTGCATGCAAGAGGCATTAGTACGCTTGTTTTACAAGCATTGAAAGACGACTAGGCACTTAATAACATCATAAAATGGTGATCGACTCAAAATAAAGCAGTAAGCAAGACCATTATTCGATACAGTTAAATAACCATGGCAAAGTTTCAAGTACATGCTTTGATTCTCATTAATTCCAAATGTAAGCTATAGATTGTTAAGATTATATTCTACTATAGACTAGATTGAGCATTCAATACATTTTCACAATAGCAACATATTAAGGATCTCTGAAAGATACACAATCACAAAGTACACAACAATATATCCTGGGAAACCCTCAAGGGGAAGAAAACCCAACAAGAACTTCCTCAATATAGATGATCAAAGTACAATGCCCAAAATAGGTCTCACAAATAAGAGAGACAAAAAGACCAAACTCTAGACCCAAGCCAATCCTCCTCCTCCTTCGCAGATATCTCTCTCTCTCTCCTCTAATGCGAATTGCACAAGTAAGTGATGGTACAAATGGGAGGAACTTACTCTCTATTTATACTTTACTTTTCACTTGACTTTTAACCCAGCTAGGTCGACCTCACTTAACTGACTGGGCCGACCTCTCCTAGAAAGACTCAAATAATATTATATTACATTCTTTAGGGTACTAACAACCCGACTTACAATGGAGGCTTTACCTCATGACTTTTACTTGACCAAATATAATAATGACATCCCCGAACGGAGGTAAAACATCCCCGACGGAGTTACAATAATAAAATACAAGTAGAATATTCTTTGAAGTTATATTAATTTAACACTCCCCCTTAACAAGAAGGGTATTCTACTGACAACAGCATCTGCATGTGTAACTCTACACAACATCATCGTAGGGAGGAGGGGCATCATCAATAACATCATCTAGAACATTGGTTGATACATCTATAAGTCATTGGAAGTTCTTCAACAACATCATCATCTTTAGTATAAAGCTAAAGTATCACCATCTGTAGCACAAGGTTGGAACATCATCATCTTCAGTACTGGAGCATCATCATCTTCAACACTGGATCATCATCTTCTGTAGCACTGGAGCATCCTCATCTTCAGCACTAGAACATCTGCAGCACTGGAGCATCCTCATCTTCAACACTGGAACATCTGTAGCACTGGAGCATCCTCATCTTCAGCACTGGAACATCTGTAGCACTGGAGCATCCTCATCTTCAGTACTGGAACATCATCAAGAGCATCATCACCTGCAACACACATGATCCTTCCTTTCAGAACTAGGGATCGTGGACAATCCTTCCTTTCGGAACTCGGTATTCAATCCAACAACTCTGGTGATCCTTCCTTTCGGAACTCAGGATTCAGTCCAACAACTTTGGTGATCCTTCCTTTCCGAACTAGGGATCATGGACAATCCTTCCTTTTGGAACTCGGAATTTAGTCCAACAACTTTGGTGATCCTTCCTTACAGAACTAGGGATCATGGACAATCCTTCTTTTGAGAACTCGGGATTCAGTCCAACAACTTCGGTGATCCTTCCTTTCAGAACTAGTGATCATGGACAATCCTTCCTTTCGGAACTCGGGATTCAATCCAACACACATCTTAGACAATCCTCCCTTTCGGAACTAGGGATTCAGTCTAAGGATCAACATTTAAGACTATCCTTCCTTTCGGAATTACGGGATCACTGTCTAGGGATGATCAATCCCACTGCACCACAATATCATCAGCGCTGCTCCCCCTTTCGATGGAAGTGTCATGTCCCAAATTTGGCATTGGGTCACAATGGCCTAATCACATTGGCCATATTCATTAGAGTTTGTCAAATTGATGTCAAGGGTCAAATAATTGCCAAGGAGGAAAATTACTAGTTTCCTAGGTTTGGGGTGGAAGCTTTGGGATTTGGAATAAGGGGGATAATAAATGATGTTTGAACATTAGAATGGCATAAATATTTAATAAAGGAGCTAAATAAATATATACAAGTGAAAATCAAAGTGGCATTTGATCATGAAGACACATGGAGGAAGTGGGACCCACATATGGCTAGATTTCCCCACTACACTTGGCATCATTTTCTCACCAATTTGAATTCAAGGTGAATGGTAACATACTTGGGGGAGTTCAAAAGGTATTATTCATGGCATGACTCATCCAAGGTCGAAATATAGAGGAAGAGTAATTCCCATGGAAGAGGAAGAGGCAGTTTGGAGCTAGTGAGACACTTGGGCTAGATTCCCTAGCTCTATGACAACAATGATGAAGATGCTATGACACCTATGACACAAATCAGACTTGAAGGCTAACATATGACATATATGACATGTCAGGGATAAAAATAGACTCCAAGAGGGCGCTTAAGGGTGTTAGGGCAGCTAAGATGCTTCCACATGTGATTTGGTATAAGTGGGAGACTAGGAATTGTTGTACAAGTAGCGTTCTTTGGAATCTCTTTCCAACTTGAGTTGGCATGAGTCTCTTGGAAGGAATTCAACCCATGGAGGACATTAGAACTTTATAAATTTCAATAACAAAGAATGAAACCAGCTTTTGATCATTTGTAGAATTTGCAATTGCATTTGTGAAGAGGGAGAGCTAGTGGATGACTAGTTTCTTGCCTTAGCCAATTTCGAGGGTGAAAGATTCCCATTCAAGTTGGTAATTGGAAAGGCCATCCAGACCTTTCATTTGGAGCTTTAATGGAGTCTTTATTTGCAGGTGTAAGCTACAAGGCAACTCATGGTTTCTTCTATTGCGGCTCACTCCTTCAACCATTTCCAGTTTTGATGGCATATTCTTGATCATTGAGGGAGGGCATTTTTGGTGAGCTATTGTACTCTTTGGAGGAGCTTCTAATGCCCCATTTCTTTTGTAATATGAAGTAAATACTTTGTTCTTCATCTCCAGAAAGTTTCAGGTTGAAATTCCAAGTAGAAATGTATAAATCTCATTTTTAATGAAAGAATAGTGCCATTTCTCCACTACCTTGTTGTGAACCAATGTAATGTTGATGATTTCGAATGAATGGATGATTCTCTGATACATTTGTGATTAATGGACTGCCATGGATGTATTTTACAAGTTTCATGTACTGTACTTGAGCATTTGAAGTATTTTTACTCAGCTTAATTGCATGGGGAGAAGAAATAGTGCCATTTCCCCAAGGGTCGAATGGGTGGTTTTTGCAGCTGAATGGGAGAGGGTTGGAACAGATATAATAATCAATTAATGGTGCACATGAAATCTTAATAACATCCTTAATACATTCCCTACCTTTGTTCAGAAATTTGAGTGGGTTTGGAGGCATTTGGGAAGCCATTTTCAGTACTTACCCCAGGGGGATTTGAACCCCAAATTACTAGTAAAATTGCATACTTGGTCCAGAATCTTAAGAGACTTTGCAGAGGTATTTTGGTGGCCATATCTCATCCCTGAACATCATATTCAAGTCCTAATATCATTCATACACCTTCCTTGAAGATTTGAAGTCATTTGGAGTCAATTTGAGACCTAGAGACCAATACTAGTCAAAAGGGAAATTACTAGTAAAGTTCCCTACATTGGCCAGAATCGAAAGAGGATTTGCAGAAGTATTTTAAAGGTCCAAAAGCATCCCTGAAACACATATTTATGTTCTAACATCATCCATATACCTTCTTAGAAGATTTGGGAGCAATTGGAGCAATTTGGGGACCTAGAGCTCAAAACTAGTCAAAGGTCTAACTAGGGAAAAAAGTAAAAAATTGTCATTTTAATAAAATTCCTAACAAGGGACATTACAGTGGTATTAGAGCATGGTCCTTGCACCTGTGAGTTAATATCATACATTGAAGAATAAGTTGCAGCCATGTCTTACTATTATGATGAATCCTATGAGTACAATTCTTATGAGGAATATGCAGATGCTTATGAACAATATGAAAGAGAATGTGAATGGTATGAGGAAGAGGTGCCATCATGCAATACTTCTTACAATTTCAAGAGGAATGAAGATTATGATTATGACCCTATGTATGATAAATATGAGGATGTCACACCACCAAAGGATAATGCTATGGATGATTTACAAAGATGGAGAGCAAAACATAAAACCTTGCCCCAACAATATCAATCATATCAAGAATATCTTGCTTTGAGCAAAAATACACAAAATGCCACGTCTTTTGAGTACTATGTTGAACATATTTTTGCAAATAGGCCCAAACATGAAGATGTGGAGTTAGTAAAGAAAGGTTTATGCCCTTTTTGTAAAGAACCTTGGAGTGAGTATCATATATGTGTGCATGAAATAATGCCCCACTTGAAGAGAGCTTTTGGGAATTCATCAAAGAGAGATCCCAAAGATATTGATCCTAAGGAAAACAAGGGGCAAAATGCATCAGCTTGCTTGAAGAAGAAAAAGGAAGAGACAACACAAGAGCATGAACAAGATTCTATTGAAAATATGGAAGATCATTTCGAGACACCTTCTAGCTTAGACATGATCCAAAGAGCATCTACTGATGGATGCTTAAACTATGAAGGAGTACCTACGGATGGGTGCTCACACCTCTATGTTGGTGACATAGAGATCACTTTTGAAAGTGTTGCTGCAAGCCCAAGTTCCATTAAGCATGATAATGAAGACCTTGTAGCAGTTGAAGAAGAACCAAGATCAACTTCCCCATCACCACTTGAGCTTCATGATGTTGGTCCAAGCAAAAATGAAGAAGATGAGGAGGTTCATTTGCAAGAGCCTCATTTTCTTGAAGGGTCCTTAAAGATGAATGAAAAGAAGATCCAAGAGTCCCTCAACATTCTCCATGACACTCAAGCAATGGTGTCAAATTCTTGTTGGAGAGCTACTTCATTGGAGGAAACATCCTTCCTTGAAGACATGGAGAAGATTCAAAGAGCAATGTGCTACATCAAAGGTAATTTCATGTCTTTGCTTTTTGATAGAAATCATTTGTTTGAGTTTAATAAATTGTTACATGATGCATACTTGAAGAATAATGAGGATAATCATAAGCTCACAATTCAAAATGAGCAACTTCTTGAAAAATTGCAAGATACTTGTTTTTACTCCTATGTTTCAGATTGTCAAATGATAGATTGTTTGGAGGATTCTCATGACATGGTGGATCATGAGAAATGTGGAAAATTGAATGTGCTTGATGTGTTTGAAGATGAACTTGAAGAGATCCAAACACTTGATGTGGTGGAAGAAGAACTTGAATTGTCTATTGATGAAGGTTATGCAATTTTTAAAGAAGAGCATGATTCGTGTACATTGGAACCAATCTATGACAAAGGTTTCACACTTTTGAAGGAGCTGCATGATACTACCCATATGGATCTTTCCCATGATGAAACTTCTGCACTTTTTGATCATTTGGGTGAGTTAGTTAATTCTCCTACATCCTACAATTCCAAGTTCTGCAGCATTAGTCTCAATGAAGAATGGGTGAAAGGGTTCTTTTTGATGGTGCCACATGAGGAGTATGAAACTCCTAGATTTACTTTTTATGATGATATGGTTGGAGCACATTCTTATTCACATTTGCAACAACATCCTTTGTTACTTTATGATGATGCACATCTACATGGATGCACCTATGATATGCATTTGAGTCACTTGAAGACCCATGGTTTTTCTTGCTCAACACTTGATTCATTTGATGTTGGAGGAACTTCATCCAACACTTGGGTGAATAGATTTATGATTGGAGAACATTTTTGTTGGCAGCCACATACTTTGTTATATCTTTATGATTCTCACATTCAGGGATGTATGGATGAGACTTCTTTGAGTCATTTGAAGTCTCCTTGTTTTTTTCTGCTCATTATTTGGTTCAGATTTTAGTGGAGATTCTTCATTCACTTCTTGTATGAAAGAATACATGGCTGGATATTTTGATACTTATCACATTCTTTTGGAGCAGCATTATAGGGGATCCTCACCTATGTCATTGGAATAGATTTGATTGGTCACTTGAAGCTTGTATGCACTTGGAAAATGGTGGTCTACCTGCTTGGAGGTATAAGCACCTTCATGACTCTTTGATGAAGCATATCCTTGATGTACATTTTAATTATGTTGTTATGTACTTTGATGATATATATTTTGTACTCGTGATGTTTGGAAGAATGCATATAAGAAAATGGGATCCAAGAATCCTCTTATCTAATGGTGTGGGTTGGAGAGCACTCTTAATTGTTGGGGTGCAATACAAGCAATGGGACCCTGGAATAATTTGTATCTCACTGGTTTCAATTTTTTTGGGGAAACAAACAGTATGGGAGATGGATTTCCCACTTAATAAAGTGATTTTTATCAGAGTAGTACAGCAGCAATCATGGTGGTTCCTCTCTGAAATCTTCATGGAAATTCAAAGACTCAAGGTTGGGCAATTCAATGGCAACTTCAGAGAATTATACAGAAAGCAGGTTCTTCAACACCCATGTTTGAAATTGCTTGAGGACAAGCAATATTGGGAAGGGAGGATTTGTCATGTCCCAGATTTGGCATTGGGTCACAATGGCGTAATCACATTGGCCATATTCATTAGAGTTTGTCAAATTGATGTTAAGGGTCAAATAATTGCCAAGGAGGAAAATTACTAGTTTCCTAGGTTTGGGGTGGAAGCTTCGGGATTTGGAATAAGGGGGATAATAAATGATGTTTGAACATTAGAATGGCATAAATATTTAATAAATGAGCTAAATAAATATATACAAGTGAAAATCAAAGTGGCATTTGATCATGAAGACACATGGAGGAAGTGGGACCCACATATGGTTAGATTTCCCCACTACACTTGGCATCATTCTCTCACCAATTCGAATTCAAGGTGAATGGTAACATACTTGGGGGAGTTCAAAAGGTATTATTAATGGCATGACTCATCCAAGGTCGAAATATAGAGGAAGAGTAACTCCCATGGAAGAGGAAGAGGCAATTTGGAGTTAGTGAGAAACTTGGGCTAGATTCCCTAGCTCTATGACAATAATGATGATGCTATGACACCTATGAAACAAATCAGACCCGAAGGCCGACATATGACATATATGACATGTCAGGGATAAAAATAGACTCCAAGAGGGCGCTTAAGGGTGTTAGGGAAGCTAAGATGCTTCCACATGTGATTTAGTGGAAGTGGGAGAATATGAATTGTTGTACAAGTGGCGTTCTTTGGAATCTCTTCCCAACTTGAGTTGGCATGAGTCTCTTGGAAGGAATTCTACCCATGGAGGACGTTAGAACTTTATAAATTTCAATAACAAAGAATGAAACCAGCTTTTGATCATTTGTAGAATTTGCAATTGCATTTGTGAAGAGGGAGAGCTAGTAGATGACTAGTTTCTTGCCTTAGCCAATTTCGAGGGTGAAAGATTCCCATCCAAGTTGGTAATTGGAAAGGTCATTCAGACCTTTCATTTGGAGCTTTAATGGAGTCTTTATTTGCAGGTGTAAGCTACAGGGAAGCTCATGGTTTCTTCTATTGCGGCTCACTCCTTCAACCATTTCCAGTTTTGATGGCATATTCTTGATCATTGAGGGAGGGCATTTTTGGTGAGCTATTGTACTCTTTGAGGGAGCTTCTAATGCCGCATTTCTTTTGTAATATGAAGTAAATACTCTGTTCTTCATCTCCAGAAAGTTTCAGGTCGAAATTCCAAGTAGAAATGTATAAATCTCATTTTTAATGAAAGAACAGTGCCATTTCCCCACTACCTTGTTGTGAACCAATGTAATGCTAATGATTTCGAATGAATGGATGATTCTCTGATACATTTGTGATTAATGGACTGCCATGGATGTATTTTACAAGTTTCATGTACTGTACTTGAGCATTTGAAGTATTTTTACTCAGTTTAATTGCATGGAGAGAAGAAATAGTGCCATTTCCCCAAGGGTCGAATGGATGATTTTTGCAGCTGAATGAATGGGAGAGGGTTGGAATAGATATAATAATCAATTAATGGTGCACATGAAACCTTAATAACATCCTTAATACATTCCCTACCTCTGTTAAAAAATTTGAGTGGGTTTGGAGGCATTTGGGAAGCCATTTTCAGTACTTACCCCATGGGGATTTGAATCCCAAATTACTAGTAAAATTGCATACTTGGTCCAGAATCTTAAGAGAGTTTACAGAGGTCTTTTGGTGGCCATATCTCATGCCTGAACATCATATTCAAGTCCTAATATCATTCATACACCTTCCTTGAAGATTTGAAGTCATTTGGAGTCAATTTGAGACCTAGAGACCAATACTAGTCAAAAGGGAAATTACTAGTAAAGTTCCCTACATTGGCCAGAATCGAAAGAGGATTTGCAGAAGTATTTTAAAGGTCCAAAAGCATCCTTGAAACACATATTTATGTTCTAGCATCATCCATATACCTTCTCAGAAGATTTGGGAGCAATTGGAGCAATTTGGGGACCTAGAGCTCAAAACTAGTCAAAAGGTCTAACTAGGGAAAAAAGTGAAAAATTGCCATTTTAATAAAATTCCTAACAAGGGACATTACAGGAAGTCCTTAAAGACTACACCAAGCTTGTCACGGAAGTGCTCAAACTTCACACGAGACAGAGGCTTAGTCAACACATCTGCAACTTGCTCATTAGTGCTCACATATTGGAGATTTATAGCTCCCTTCTACACCATATCACGAATGTAAAACTACCATATTTCTATGTGCTTCGACTTATCATGGAACACAGGGTTCTCTGTCATCTTTATACAGCTTAGGTTGTCACATAGAATCACTGTGGTATCCAACTCCAGATCAAACAGACCTGATAACAACTTTCGAAGCCATATGGCTTCACAATTGGCAGAACATGCTGCAATATATTTTGCTTATGCAGTGTTGAGAGCAACACTGGATTGTTTCCTGCTTAGCCATGAGATCATGACTGACCCCAGACTGTAACATCTGCCTGAAGTGCTCTTCCTGTCTGAGACACTTCCTGCCCAATCTGAATCTGTGTAACCAAACAGTCTGAAGTCATGATCTCTAGTATAACTGAGACCATAGTCTATTGTACCTTTTAGGTACCTTATCACATGCTTTGCAGCTACAAGGTGAACACGTTTGGGCTCAACCAGATACTAACTCAAGGTGTTCACAACAAAGCATATATCTGGCTTAGTGTTCGTCAGATACAACAATGACCCAATAATCTGCCTGTATAGAGTCATATTCACCAATTCTGACGAAGCATCGGATAACAACTTCAAATTTGTATCCATGGGGGTGGTCATGGCTTTACACTCCAACATATCAAATCTTTTCAAGATTTCTACTGCATACTTCGCTTGGTTAAGGAAGATTCCCTCCGGGCTTTGCCATACTTCGAGACCTAGAAAATAGTGCATCAAGCCAAGGTCTTTCATCTCGAATTCTGCAACGAGTTTCTTCTTGCACTCTAAAATTTGCTTCTCATTTCCTGTCAGGAATAGGTCATCCACATATAGCAATAATTTGACAGGTTCATCATCCATAACCTTGAAGTAAAGGTTAGGATCAGCTTTACTCTTGGTAAAGCCCAAGCTCGTCAGAAAACTATCAATTCTTCCATACCAAGCTCTTGGAGCTTGCTTCAACCCATATAGAGCCTTCTTCAGTTTGCAGACATGTGTTTCTTTGTTTTTAACCTCAAATCCTTGTGGCTATTCTATGTACACTTCTTCCTCAATGACACCATTCAGGAAAGTTGTTTTCACATCCATCTGCTGTAATTTCCACTTCATCGTGGCTGCAAGTGCCATGATGGTTCTAATTGAAGTGTACCTTGCTACTGGTGCAAATGTTTCTTCATAGTCGATTCCTTCCTTTTGGGAGAATCCAGAGCCACAAATCTAGCTTTATATTTTTCAATACTTCCATCCGCTGCATGTTTTATCTTGTATATCCATTTAGAAGATACCACACTTTTACCTTATGGTTTGGGAACTACGTCCCATACATCATTCTTCATTATAGATTGGTATTCTTCTGTCATAGCTTCTAGCCATTCTTTCTTTTGAATGGCTTCTTCAAAACAAGTAGGTTTTTTGTCTACAAGATCACACATCAAAGCCACATAACTGGAAAATGGCTTTGGCCTCTTGCTTTTTCTTGTGGAGCCTTCTGGAGCCTCATACTTTTCTGCATCTTGAATAATTTCACGAGCCCAAGCTGGCTTTATCTTATGAGAGATAGTCATGGGTGGAGGTTCTTGGGCCTCCAACATATCATGATCTTGCGGAGTCTCATCATCGGGAGAGGGTGCAACCTCTGCAACTCTAGGAGCCTCATCTTCTTCATATGCTTCTTCATGCTGGCACTTTTTGGATTTCTTGAGAGTTGCATCTTCATCAAATGTTACATCCCTGCTAATCTCCATGTGATGATAGCCTGGTATATAGATTCTGAAGGCCTTGGAGACCTTATAGTATCCAACAAAGATTCCTTTCTTTCCAGAAGCATCCAACTTGGTTCTTTTCTCTTTTGGAATATGAACAAAAACTAGACAACCAAATATCTTGAGATGACTTACCTCTGGTTTCTTTTCTTGTGAACATTTCTTCGGGGGTTTTGAACCCAAGTGCACTATGGGATATTCTATTTTGAACATATACTGCTGTCCTTGCTGCTTCAACCCATAGATGCATAGGAGGATCTTGATCATGGATCATTGTCTTCATTGCTTCCATAATAGTTCGTTTCTTTCTTTTAGCAACACCATTTTGTTGAGGATTGTAGGGAGTGGTAAGCTCCCACTTAATCCCAACATCCTTGCAAAAAGCTTCAAAATCTTTTGAAGTATATTCTCCTCCATTATCTGACTTGAGTGTCTTGATCTTTCTTTCTGAAAGATTCTCTATCAAGGCTTTGAATTCCTTGAACTTTCCAAATACTTCATCTTTTGTCTTCAACAGGTAAACCCAAGTCTTTCTAGAATAATCATCAATGAATGTGACATAATATACATACCCACTTAATGATGTTGAAGGCATTGGTCCACATATATCTGAATGAATAAGTTCCAATATTCCTTTTGTCTTGGTGTCACTCTTTGGAAATGGATTCTTTATGTTCTTTCCCTTTGCACATCCTTTACATATTCCTTCATGATCAATCTTTAGATCGGGTAATCCTGTTACTACCTTGCTTACATGTGGTAAGGCTTTGTAGCTTATGTGAGCAAAAGCTTTCTATGTCATAGTTCACATGGACTTGTAGTATCATGAATCAAGGTTGCTTCTGAATGTCCTTTTAGTTTATATAGACCTCCTTCTTCTATCCCAATAACAACTGCATCTTCTATAGATTTTCCTTTTGGCCACATGAGAACTTCTCCATCTATAAAGGCAACCCTAAACCCTTTCTTATCTAAAGATGAGATAGAAAGTAGGTTCTTCTTTAGGCCTGGTACATATAGTACTTCCTTCATCTTCATCGGGGTTCCTGAATCAAGCTTGTAGGTGGCTTCTCCTATTCCCTTAATATGATATTGATAATCATCTCCTAATGATACCTTCTGAGTGGAGTTCTTTTCTTCTAGATTGGAGAGAGTCTTCTTCTGACATGTCATGTGCTTTGAAGCACCACTATCAATTAACCATGTGTCATTTCCGAGTGTCACGGACCCAAAGAGAGCGGAGAATAAAACATTATCTTCTATTTCTTCCTTTGCTTGCTTCCTGGGAGGTTCTTCTTCTTCTTCGACTAAGTGAGCATGATGTCTTTTGTTGCTCTTCTTCTTGTTTTCTTCTTTTCTTTCTAGACAATCTTTGGCAATATGTCCCATCTTATCACAACGTAAACATTTATAAGAAGAGTAGTCTCTTCGCTTGTAGTTTCCCTTCTTATACTTTTGAAACTTCTTAGGAGGATGGAATTCCTTATGATTTTCCTTCTTGAAATGAGGTTTTCCCTTTCCTCTCTTAGTATGGGTAGCTAGAGCTTGATCATCATCTTTGAGTAGTGCTTCTTGATTTGCCACTATGGCCTCCTCTTGGACACATTCTTCCCATACAACTTCAAATAGTAGGCTTTCCTTTCTTGCACACATAATCTGGATAAAGGAGTCCCAAGGTCTAGTAAGACCATTGAGAGCTGTCATCACCAACTCATCTTCATCAAGGGTGTCTCCAATTGCTTCTAGTTGTTCTTTGAATTGAGAAACCCTAGTAAAGTAATCTTGGATAGATTCACCTGGATTCATCTTTGTGCTTTTGAGTTGGGTTCTCAAATTCATCTTTCGATTTAAGTTTCTTCCTTCATACATTCTTGATAGGGCATCAAACATCTCTATTGGAGTTTTCTTGGAGGACACTTGAGGAATCAAGTGACCTTTAATGGAGTCTGCTATGATCCTCAAAGCCCTAATCATATCCTTCTTATGTTTTTCCTTAGCTTCAGCTTCTTCGGGTTCTAGTACAACTTCTTTAACAAACTTGGTAAGATCATTCTCTTCTAGAATGAGTCCAATCCTATACTTCCAAGCACGAAAGTTCTCTATGCCTTCCAGCTTGTCATCAAGCTTAGTGCTTGGGGCCATTTTATCCCGGAGAGCAGAGAATAACCAAAAATTGAAATTTCTCAAAAGTAAAATCTGAAGTCACCAAAAGATGCGCTTGACTGAGGTGAGTATGCTGGTACACTTGGTTTCTGAAGATTCCAAAATTTCACCCTTGAAAATTGACTTGCGAAATTCTGATCTATAGTTTTCTGGTTCTCTGGTTTTCTGCAGTTTTTTGGTTCAAAGTCAAACTAGGGTCTGACTTTTTGGGAGTTTCACCCAGTTGAAAACTTCGATCTCTGTGCCAATAGATGCACCTAGGAGGGGCGCATTTCCCTATGCCACTTGCACTAAAAAATTCCACTTCTGTGAGAAGCCCTAATTTTATGCTCGGGGAGAGAGAGAGAGAGAGAGAGAGAGAGAGACCTTGTGAAAGTTGTTCTTCTCAAGCTAGCTTTGATACCATGTTAAGATTATATGCTACTATAGACTAGATTGAGCATTCAATACATTTTTCACAATAGCAGCATAATAAAGATCTCTAAAAGATACACAATCACAAAGTACACAACAATATATCCTGGGAAACCCTCAAGGGGAAGAAAACCCAGCAAGAACTTCCTCAATATAGATGATCAAAGTGCAATGCCCAAAATAGGTCTCACAAATAAGAGAGACAAAAAGACCAAACTCTAGACCCAAGCCAATCCTCCTCCTCCTTCGCAGATATCTCTCTCTCTCCTCTAATGCGAATTGCACAAGTGAGTGATGGTACAAATGAGAGGAACTCAGCTAGGTCGGCCTCACTTAACTGACTAGATCGACCTTTCCTAGAAAGACTCAAATAATATTATATTACATTCTTTAGGGTACTAACGACCCGACTTACAATGGAGGCTTTACCTCATGACTTTTACTTGACCAAATATAATAATGACATCCCCGAATGGAGGTAAAACATCCCCGACGGAGTTATAATAATAAAATACAAGTAGAATATTTTTTGAAGTTATATTAATTTAACATAGATCAGTCCTTAGACACTATTATGGGCAAGGTGGAAAACAACATAGGCTATGGTCAAATGATGGTTTGACTTTTGGAAAGACTAGATTTACCTTTAGAGATCTGGGGAACTTAGGGGGCCACAGTGACATTTGTTGGACAAGCAGACACTATGTAAGGGAGGTGTCTCACAAATGGATAAAGTGCTTGAAAGGCACCTTGTCGACTCTAATAAGCATCCTTTATTTGAATTTCATTTCACTTTTGCATTTTCTTTAGATATAGCATTTAAGCACATTTCATATTTAATTTCCTCTAGTTAGGTTCGTGACTAAAAGGTATTGGTCGTGGAAAGCTTTGCGGGCCCCAGTACTGCCACGACGTTAGTCTCCGTTGCCAGCGAGCGTCCATAGCCCCGACGGAGTAACCACAGTAATGCCTTTTTAGGGGCAAATAAGCCTTACATCATATAAAGGATAAGTGCTTACCCTTTTAGCCGCTAACTAATTTCAAGGAGCTTTGGTATTTCACATTTCACATTTCATATTTAGGAATACTTGCTTCGATTCTAGGGGACACACTTTTGGTGAACTATGCCAACCTAAATTGCGCTCAAACATCTTGGGTGCAAGACGAAAGAGATTGACGGGACTGAAGACAGTCACACACTTCAGAGCCGAGATACAAGAAAACATGGAGGCTGTCCAAACAAAGAGGTCATAGTCTGGGAAAGTCTTCAAGGTCATTATTCATATCCAAGTCAAAGGAGTTTTATCAATCAGACGGAGCAATGGATGAGTGGAATAGGACCGGTGTTATTGAAACCGGATCGGAACCGGTAAAACTGGCTGGTCCGACCAGTTCACAGGCCCAACCGGTCCGGTTAGGTGCTTGAACCGGAAAACCTGCATAATTGATTTGGACCGGTTGTGAACCGCCGGTTCTGTACGGAACTGGCCAAAACCCGTCGAACTGACCGGTTTTGACCGGTTCCATACGGAACTGGCCAGTCCATACTTGGCTTATTTTTTGGACTCTAGGGGCCACTTAGGGCCTCTTTATTGATGTATTTTGGTTCAGAACTTCAGAGCTGTATTGCACTTGGTGCTATTTTGGTTATTTGCATCCGTATTTGCTATATATATGAAAAACTTTGCATATTTGTGTATTAATGGTTTGGATTCATATGTATGCACATATATATGTTTTTTACAAAATATGAATAGTTTATGTATTTTTTGGTCGACCGGTTTTTTTCCCGATTTTTTCCGGTTTCGGTCCGGTTCACATTTTGGGCTCTATCGGTTCGATCACCGGTCCAGTTTTGATAACATTGAATATGACAGTGATGGTGGAACCAGAACAAGGGGAACTGATCTATTCCTTACATGAGGATTAACCCAAAAGAAAGCATGTACAAGGAACTTAACACCAAGGTCACTTCACTATTTCAAATGCAAGTCTCACTAAGGAACCAATACAAACCATGATCTCCATTGTAAATGCTACCAAACACAGTAAGTCTATCCATACAAGTAAAACATATCCATGATATACCTCAAGCCATATACCTGCACAGAAACTGTTGTTGACCCTGCAATCACTTTGTGCTGGAGCTGTATGGCAAAGGAAAAGGCATCACCAACTGACTACTCTGCTGTAAGTGAACCAAGGCATGAACATATATCCCAAAAGAGGTTGTGAAGAGGGCTCCACATGACAAGGGTGGTCCCACTGCTTCTGCCTCTGAATAGTCTAGCAGAACTGATAAAGGTCATCCACCGATCTGATGTGTATGAATTTTAAGAAACATTTTAAACTGTTCAACTGGTAAGTCTATTATACTATAAAGAACTAGTTATGAATTTAAGTCTGTTATACTACAAAGGACTAGTTATAAATTATGTCAAAAAAGCATATTCGCAATGGTGTAATCAGTGGGCTTCTACTGATCCGCAATAGATGAATACCTAGTGTTGTCCGCTAGATTGCACACCAATAGCATAAATCTTTCGAAAGCTGTCTCCTTCATTGGAAAGTGGGGAGAGGTGTGGCCTTGGGGGCAAGCAATGAGCCAGGTACTGTCACCTGAATCCCAGCTCCTCCGTTTAGGCTAATTCCTAACGAAGCCAAGGGGGGTAGTCCCTACAAAGAGTTTTCACTAAGGCTCATGTGTTTTTTAGGTTTTAAGTGTGAATGATGTGGATGGGTGTTGTTTAGGAGTTTATTGTGGTGAGACCAATTAAAAGATGAGACAAGCATAAGATAACAAAGCAATCCACGTTGCTAAAATGAAATAACGAGATTAACAGTATATTCAAGACTTATGATCAAAGTAAAGCATTCACAACATGAAAATTAACACAAGTAAAATGGTCCTGATTAAGATATAAAATGTAAATACCAGTGCCTTATGGAGTCACAGAAAAGATGATTGTGATGCTGAATGTGTGGGTCTTGAAAGAATGCTGTTCGTGAGATCGTTATGAAGATTATCTTGGTAAATTGAAAATTTTAATGATCTTTGATTATTAAGGCTAAAACCAAGGATATCAAAAGAGTGGAACCTTAACCATGAACAAATATTGGCAACCTTTTAGATGGTATGTCGGGAGCACCCATATTGCAAAGAGGACAAGTGTACTTACGGCTTGACCGCCCTCGAGTCTGACAGTGGATTCCCGGCACCACCTGTTTCAGGAAGCACCTCAGTGATTTGATACTGGTTTTGGTTTTGGGTAAAATTTTAATTATGTTATCACTTGTAAGTTTAGCAAGTCTTTCACCTTTCTGAGTACTATCCCAACCTTCGCAGGTTGGCAGAGCATACGGGTGTTGGACAATCGACCAAAGTAAATTAATTAAGGGGGAAAATGAGTTAAAGTATTTTAATTATTAAGAGCACTTGTTCAATCCTCCGACAGAGAGCGCTCTTGATTTAGTCTTAAGACCACACTTCAAGAGAATTTCTACTCTAAAATGCCTAATGCAAGGGAAAAATGCAAATCTACAATGCTCTCCGACAGAGAGTGCTCTTGACTTGGATTTGGCCAAGTTCAAGAGGCTTTGTTTATTTTATTGCAAGAAATAAAGCAGTTGTGAAACTTGAAAAAGAAAGTTTAAAGTGACTTGAAAGTAACAGATAACAACTACAAGATATAAAAGATGCTTGAAGATAACAGAAAACAAAATTTAGTGTTCTATCAACAGTTTTACTCTAAGGTGGGATCAACCTCCGAACAAGGTCAATCACTAGAATCGCTAGCACTTGAGAACTTCCAGCTAGCTGAAAGCTCTGCCAAGAAAACTAACGGGGAGAGAGGAGTAACCACAAAATTATGTGGTCCTGCCCTTGAGATGAATACTACCTCAAGTCAAAACTTGGAAGAGAAGTATGACGAAAATAAAGACTACTCTAAAGCAGAAAGTAAAAGATCTAATCTAACCAATCACAACACTCTTCCCCAAATGGGGAAGAAAACCAAAAAAGTGGAGGCCTCCTCCACTTGAAATTTTATTAATCTTGTACAATTGCCTTGGGTTTTAAAACCTTGACGGACTTTGGAATGAGAATAAAACTTGAAAAAATTAAAGAAGAAGCAAGTTTTTGCTCGCTTTTACAAATGATAATTATGTCAAGTTTTGCTCATCTTCATGGTTTCTTCTCCTTGGTCTTTTGTTTGGATCTTACTTTTTCAAAGCTTTTCAAAGTTTCCTCCTTTCAAAGCATCTACACAAGTCTTAAAATTTGCTCAACAATGCACCCATTAACATTAGAAAAATAAAGCAAATCTGAAACTAGTTAAGTCTAGATTTAAAAATTTAGCTCTAAAATGTGAAATGCATGAGATTTTGACATAAAACTTTAACTATGATGAAACAGACCAGCGAACACCAAACTCCTAAAATGTAGTGGGAAAGAGATCTAGATCATAAAAATTTGAAATATTTTTGTGGAAAGAATTGTATCTTTTGATTGGAAACAAAAGATTGAAGAAATGCAAACTATACTAAAACAAGAAAGAGATCTAGTATGCTCTAACTAACCTTTTAAAGTGCATAAGTTGTATACTAGATGCAAAAATCTAAGGTCTAACTATCAATCTTTTGAGACAAGCTAAATCTAACAAAAATAAACTAACTTGACAATTCGTTTTTGTACTTTTTGTGTTTAGGGCTTTTTTGGAAGGTAGATGAATGGAGCCAAAAACGAATGGAAGAGATGGGAGGAGTCTTGGATGGAAAACGAAAGGGTGAAGGGATAGATCTAGGGCTAAGACAATGAAATGGAGGAGGAGATGAAGAGTAAAACGAATGGAGGATGAGGGGTTTCTAAGATGAAGAAGAAAAACTAGAAGGTGAATGAAAGTCAAGGCAATAAGAAGTCTCAAGGAGCAAAGGTGAAGTTAGAAGAGGTAAGGTTTGGGTAACCAGTTTGAATAATGAATTTTTAGTGATGGAAGAGACAACCCTTTCTGCTTTGATGCCAATCTTAAGATCTTGCTCTTAAGAAGTATCCTGAAAACACACTATTAGGTTTTTTGTTGGTGGAGAAGAGGGAGATACAACCGAGTTCATCTCATCTCAACCATTTGAAGATCTGCAATGCACATACACTTATACAAACAATGCTTGATTAAATCTAGAGAGTTAGACAAAAATGAATAAAGAAACAAGGTAGTAAGACCAATTACAAGTTGTACTCTTTATACTATTCAAACCTAAGCCTAGCAAACAAATTGGACCATCAAATGGTTGCCTTACGCTCTTAAGAAAGAGATCTAAGCATACATTTAAATCAAGCTTGAAATTGCATAAATGAAGAAAACATTACAGATATTACCTCAACAATGTATTTTTAACTCATGAACCAATAGAAGTGCACACCATTTGCCTCCAAAGCCAACTTTATTTCTAATGATAGCCAAATAGCTATAAGCTCTCACAATCTCCGCAGAGTAAGTTTACAATAACAATCCATTAGAAGAGAGCTAGAATGCATCTCTTATATAACAAAACAAGATACTAAAACCCTAATTCGAATTTGGCCAAAGAGAGCCAAATAACACTGAGTTGCAAAGTCGAATTCCAGTTCAAACTCAATCAAAAGGCTTGGGGTTCTAGTCCACATGGCAAAGTCAAGTTTGAGGGGGTATGGGAAGCTCCACCCATCCAATGAAGGAGCTCCAACTAGGAAACACGTGAGCTAAATGAGGGCATGCGTGAGCTAAATGAGAGACAAGTGTGAGATGTGGTAGGTGCTAACTCGAGTTTATAAAAGGAGCCAAGTCTAGTGATCACACAAATCAAGGAAGGCGCCTACCTCAAGCTAACCAACCCATTCATCACATGACACATCATCAAATCGAGTTTTCAAGGAAGGAGGGTGAATTCTCTATTGGAGTTTGACTTGTGCTGACTGGATAATGGTCTGTTTGATGACTGAGATGATTGGAATCCTCTTTAATGCCCAGTGCCATGTCAACTAGCCTTTTATTTTATTCATTTCTGATTATTTTGGAGAGTTTTGGATTTCTCCAAAATATTCAAATTTATTAATTTAATTAATAATTTCTCTGTAAATGGCTTTTTAGAGAAAATATTAATTATAAGGCTGAATTGACATCCAAAAGTTGGGTTTAGCTGGTCCATAGGTCATGTGTGATTTTTGACTTATGAAACGAGCCATCAATCACTGAATTCGGACCCCAGATGACTGACATATTACAAATTAATATTTCTCTATTTAAACTATAGAGAAATTTATTAAATTTAAAAAATAATTAAAAACCCAAATTCGACGGATCCGGTAAAATTTTTTTGAAATTTTTTCTGAGGGTTCTAGAGACTTGGGACATGACCAAAACCTATTCTAATAGTGTCTAGTAGGTTTATATACATTAGTTGGACTCTAATAACACCCCACGGCTCAGATTTTCAAAATTGGGCATTCCAGCTTTGGAGGAAGCGGGAGAAAACCTCATCGATTATAGCTCGGCTATAGGCAAAGTATAATTGACAAGGGAAAAAACACCCTGGAATACCTTAGTTGCTTAATAAAGTCATGCGGGACCGAGACACTCAAAATCCTACTAGCACACTTTATTACAAACCCCCATGGGGCCATGGTCATATCGACTAAAAACAAAAACCGGCTAGCCAAAATTAGCTAACTGCTACAATCTGAAACCCAGATACTCTGGAAGTGAACACTGATGTGTTCCAACACTGGCGGCTCAATAAGGTTTCAACTATTTGTACAAAATAGGTGATAACACCTAGCGCATTTGAAATTAGTGTGACAATTTTCTGATTTACATTTTCATCTTTTATCAGAAATGAATGTGTGCATGAATATAATCTGAAGAGGCTGGTTGCTCTTGAAATGAGTACTGTGAAACCTCAGTCAAAGCTTAATTGTATTCTCTGTGATAAATGACTTTTCCATTTGGATATTTGATCTAATATTAGGGTGATTTTTGTAAAGACAGTCAACTGTTATATTAGCAGAAAGGTTAAGGCAAGTTATCAGACTTATGTTCTTCATGTGTAATGAATTGCATTTCCATTTTTAAAGTAAAAGTTAATCTTGCAACAAGGAAAGACATGATATCATCTTGATTTGAACATTGATGGCTTCTCTGTTTCATTTGTCACATAATGTTTTCTCACTGATGGAACTCGAACATTGATGGATTCTTTGTTTCACTTGTCATACACTGTTTTCTCACTTATGGAATTCTTTTTACTCAGTACATTACTGATGGAAAGGGAAAAGCATTTTCGAGGACAACCTGACAAAACTGTTGATGCTTGGGAACTTGTACGTTACCTTTGTAGTATTCCTGTTATTTAAACTCTCTTTTGTAGAATGATAACTGAGTTTGTTTACTTAATTGAAGTTTCTCTGATTTAGAGTTAGTGAATTTTTACCACAATTTTTTGTCGAGATCACATGTACTTTATTTGAATGTTATTTCTTTAGGTGCTATGCTTAATGCTTAAAATGTGTATTTACATTCACTATCCTGGAGCGTTATGTTGAAGCCATACTTTTTGTGCCAACTGAAACTTCGACAAATTACACTTTTCTTTTGGCTAGTCTGGAAAGGCTAGTTACAACTGCAATGTTCTAGTGAATTTTCCATGAGTATTGATTAGCCCATTAAGTGGTAAATATATTACTGAATTTTTCACTTCAGCTATATGTCTCTAATTTTGAGACCTGTTACCTCCAAGATATGAACAACGATAAGTCCAATCACTAAGCGCAATTCCTATGGAAACTTAGAAGTTCCACCCAGTGTCACTTTGGTGGACATGTCCCTCACTTTAGGTATCATGGAAATTGAGCACATAATGAAACCAAGAATAACTCGGAAGAGTTATCATGATGTGTTGCATAGATGAGAAAGCGGAAGCTTTCTTATATAGGGTTACAATGAGGTAGAGTCAATCCACTTTATGAATGTCGGATAGACCGAGAAATACAATACGACATAAAGCATAAAAGTATAAAATAACATAAAGTTGGAAGTGACTTTATTAATGATTAATACGAATTATAATATTTGATTGACCGTTTTTTTTCCTCGGAAAAAAACGTACATTTTATTCAAGGTAACAAAAATTACAGTCTTAAGGTACTGCTATACACCCAAATTTGTCATACCTTCACTCATGGTCACCCCTCCTACCCCCTATTTAAAGCTTCCTACCGCCGACTCCTCCTCCACAAGGAACGCCTCTTCATTTCCCATAGGAGATGTGAACTAAGAACTTCCATTACACACTCTTCCATTCCCCCTCGCCACTCCCAACTCCTGCCTGATCTTGATCCAAATTCTTTGTTCTCCCACACTTCTTCCCCTCTAGGACATTTCGGGGAAGCCCCTTATCCAGGTTACCCCCCCCCACTTGCTACTTATTCACCCCACATGATATCCGGTAGTCTGTTTGGGCCATGAGTTCCAGTAGAGCAATGGATGAGGAGGGGTTCCAGGTTGAACTCTTCAAGCATGGTCTTCGTGCACTCGATTGCCACCTAGTAGATTTGTTTAACCACGTGGTCTGCACAAGTTTTCTAGGACCATGGTCACATCATATTATCCACTTGATCCGTAAATCATGTCCTAGTACAGATCCTAATAACTATAGAATGATCATGGTTGGCCACACTTTTCCCAAATTATATGCTACTGTCTTCTACAAGTAGCTTTCTAGGGAGCTTGAGTGGAGTGAACTTAGGGCTAGAGGACAGGCTAGATTCAGACCAACACACTAGACCATTGACCACATTCTTATGCTCTGGGCCATCATTGAGGAGGCACGCCACCGCTCTTTGAAAGTGTATTGTTGCTTTGTAGACTTTCAGAAGGTGTTTGACTCTGTACCCAGAGTGGCCTTATTCCAGAGGCTGAGAGACATTAACATTTCTAATACCCTTCTGACAGGCATTATGAGGTTATATGAGTCAGTTCTTGTCCGTCTTCTCACAACCCACAGGATGTTATGAACATAAAATAATATATTGTAAATATATTTAATTATATATTAATATTATTGTAATATTGAATAGGTGCCTTATAAGGACACAACCTTATGTGAAAGGTCACCTTCAAGCCTATATAGCCTATATATACGAGGCTATTTTTATTGTACTCATCATATCATGATTTTATTCAATATTATATATATATTTATATTTATATAGTCTTTGTATATCTAATACTTAAAGCTTTTGCAACTTAAGTGTAACATTTGTATCAGAGCCCTGAAATTTCTTAATGGAAGAAATTCGAGACTTGATCATACAATTAAAAGCAAGCTTCGATCGTGCAGCTGAAAGGGAATGTGAAGCAAAAGCAAATGAAGAAAATGCGATAGGAAAAATTCATAAATTAATAAAGGAAACAAGAAAGAGTTTCAAAAGCATTAGAGGTGTTTGTCACGATGTGAGGACAGAAACTGAATCCGATTCTGAAGAATCAAATGGAAAAATTAAAAAAGACAGTGTTCAAGAAGAAGAACACAAACTTCCTCTGAGTACTTAAGGACACGGTGAATCTGAGATAAGGAAAAAGATGCATCAGTACCGCAGAGAGGATAATGAATTACCACAAATGGAGCAACCAAAGGAAGGAGATGCAACAAACGTTGCCAATAGTGAGAAGTACATAGAGATAATCACCGACGATTTTGCTTATGATCCCGTCCGATTACCGATCGATCAAGATCAGACTCAATGCATCTACAATAGGGAAACTCTAGAGACCATTTGGGAAACTATGCACCAAGCCCGCAACCCCTTTAGTAGACAATGGTTCCACATCAAAAGTGCCTTCCCACAGACAGACTTTAGGGTAGAAATGCAACAACACCTTAAATATAACTAGTTTTTAGTAGATGGTGCAGAGTTCGATGTAATCCCAGAATATACGAAAATTATAGAGAAGGGACAAATGGAGCAACATTTTAACATGATACGTGATGGTGTTTTAGACAATTTGCATCTAGAAAAACAATACTGGGTGAAGATGTGGAAGAAAATCAATCTGTTGAGGCTGTATTCTCAGTATCATGATGAGAATATACAGACATTTAGTGATTAAATTGCTTCAGAAATTTACACAAACTCAATGTTTAAACATTTTGACTTCTTATCGATATTAAAAGAAAGGAAGAAAAAAGGGAGATTAAGGAAGCCGCTTTAGAGGTTTGTAAAGAAATTGTGAGGGCTATTGACACCATTGGTCTCAGATCATTTGACATCACTGGAGAAAATTCAATGGGAGAATCACATTTTGCAGGCTTACTACAAATTCTAACTAATGCGTACAAAAGCATTAAGGGTTATCTGAAATTCCAGTCCATTGTATTGCAATTGTTTGTGTGCTTTCTAATGATAACAATGTGCATGTTGATCCAACCACTCATAGCCGCCTGACTACTCTAGCAAGTATACCTGCTATGGACGAGTTATCAAGTTTTCAAGCAACGAACATCAGTAGGGAAGATTTGAATAACAGGATTTCAATTTTGCTAAGAGCCCGGTTTATTTTATTAGATGATATTTATGTAAAAGTAATGAAAGAAGTGTTGGAAGTGACTCGATATACGTACAAGGCTAAGTTCACTAGGAAGTACACCTTTCACCTATGTGTTCGCGTTCATCCTTTACACGTCATTCGTATTAACAAGATTCCTTCATATGCCAGAGCTAATAGGCCGCAAACTAGAATGAGAGCTTCCTTGGCATTGTATCGAAATATAATAATAATAATAAAATTGAGGTTACATAATTAATTTGTGGAAGGTGGATTTGATGAATAAAAAGGTTAAAAAACCGATTGGAAAGGATACATGGATAGAGTTCCATAGTATTGAATTAAAAAGTGACTATTATATAAAGAAAGTGGAAGTTAAGGATACGTGGATCAATGGAGTAGAAGGATATAGTATATTTATAAATTATTTGCTTCATAAAAGGATATTCAAGGTTTTACATAAAAAAAAGGTATAAAATTATTCTCAGATGTTTAGTGGAAAAAGTATTATAAAAATAATATTTAAAGTTTTCATTTAAAAAAAAGAAAAAGAAAAAAAAGAGTCTATCAAGAGAAAAGTATAAAGTGGAAATATATATATATATATATATATAGATAGATAGATAGATAAGGATATTAAAAGTATATATATATATATAAAGGATATTAAAAGTATGAAGGTTCACAAAACGAAGTTATCACAAGGTACATTCAAGGATAAAATGAAGGAGGATCTCTAAGTTACAAAAGGCCAATTCAAGGTTATAAAAGTTATTATTGGTTGGAAGATAAATATATACTAAAAGGTTAATCCAGTTCTGCAAGCATTTATATTAAAAATTGAGGATGAAGTCGTTGATATAGCTTTGAGGACAAAGCTCCTTTAAAGGAGGAAATATTATTAACATAAAATAATATATTATAAATATATTTAATTATATATTAATATTATTGTAATATTGAATAGGTGCTTTCATAAAGACACAATCTTATGTGAAAGGTCACCTTAAGCCGATATATACGAGGCTATTTTTATTGTACTCATCTTATCTTCATTTTATTCAATATTATATATATTTATATTTATATAGTCTTTGTACATCTAATACTTAAAGCTTCTGCAGCTTAAGTATAACACGAGATCTTAGGCTTCATCAGGTGTACCATTGGGGTGAAGCAGGGGTGTCTAGTTCTATCCCCCACCTTATTTGGGATCGACATTGATGAGCTAGAGTCCTTTCTTCAAGAGCACATTCAAGACAGTGATGGGTGTTTTCCACCAGGTCTTGATCTCCATCCTACTCTTAGCTGACGATGTGGTCCTCTTGGCATCATCTCCAGATGGGTTACAGAGACAACTAGATGCCTCAGCCCTCTTTTGCGATCTTCGGTAGTTGAAAATCAACTTGGGTAAAACCAAGTTCATGATTTTCAATGGGTCAAAGCGATTACTTATTGATCTTCATTTCTTTTTTAGAGGGGAGGAGATTCAGATCACTAGCACCTATACCTATTTGGGTGTTCAATTTACAGGTCCTCGCTTTAGTTTGTGCTATGCCCTTCAACCCCACGTCAACAAACGTTACAAATCCCTAGCCCTTCTTGAGAGACAATGCTTCAGACACAATTTTTAGGAGATCTTATCCAAGATGTCTCATGTACACTCAACCGTCCCAAAGTCCTCTATAGCTCAAAGGGTTGGGGACCTTGCTTACTAGATTGTGATTAGGCCTCACCAGAGAGAGTGTAGATCCTCCTTTTCTGTTGCATCCTTAGTTGTAATAGTCAAGCCCACAACCCATTATACGAGCAGAGTTTAGTGCTCGACCCTTTCGGCTGGAGGTTGTGTCCAGACTTGTTCCTTCTTACATCACCTTCAAAGCTTCGTTGACTTGGTAAAGGGGCGAGATCAGTACTTGTACCTGGCCTTCCTTCATCAGAGTCCATTGCCTTGGCTAGCCCTTCAGGCCGCAGTAGATGTTGGTATGCGGGGGTTGTAGATCTTTTGGCATCGGTTGGTATTGAGATGGACCAACTTCCTCCATTTAGGTATTCCCTATACACTCGACAACCTCTTACCTACTAGACAAGAGTTGAACAAAATTACTAGAGACGACATTTATAGACAATATGTGCATGTCACTTGGATCAACCCTTAGGGTGGGTTACATCCAAAGATGGCCTCCTACACTGCACACTTCATGGATTTGAATGAAGGTCTCATTGTTCAACTCCATTACACACTCCACCATTGGGCACACATGCTTTGCTTCGTATTCCTTTAGGCCAGTTTGGAGTGGGCTCCCATTGTCTTAGGATAGAGATAGATCATCATATCGATTGATTAGATAGGATCTGCCAGGTTTGTCACCTTCGAGAGGTTGAGACCAATGTTATTAGGACCTGATCGGTGATCGAACCGACAGAGCCCAAAAATTTGAACCATACTGGAACTAGAAAAAAACCGGACCAAAAAATCGGTCGACCAAAAAATACATAAAATATTCTAATTTTATCAAAAATATATATATTCACGTCCATCCATATGAATCCAAACCATTTTGCACAATTATGCAAAGTTTCTCATGTATATAGCAAGGACATATGCATATAACCAAAATAACATCGAGTGCAATACATCTTTGTGTTAAGATTCAATATACTAAGACAGCTAACATCAGTATTCTATTCAAATTTACAATAATAGCATATACAGGATCACTGAAAGAAACACAATCACAAGATAGACACAGATTTATCCTGGGAACCCTTTAGGGGAAGAAAACCCAACAAAACTTCCTCAATATAGATGATGAAAAGTACAAAGACAAAAACCCCAAACAAGTGCTCCTTCTCCTTGCAGATCTCTCTCTCTTTCTCTCCTATGCGAATTACACAAGTGTGTGTGTGTGTTCAAATGAGGAGCACATCACTCCTGTTTATACTTTATGTTCCACTTGACTTTTTCACTAACTAGGTCGGCCCCAACAAACTTAATTGGGCCGACTTACCTAGGAAGACTCAAAACAATATAATATTATTTTCTGGAGGGTTCTATCGACCCGACTTACAAAGGAGGTTTTACCTCATGACTCTATGATGACCAAATACAATAATAACATCCCGACGAAGGAATACATCTCCGAATGAATTACAATAATAAAATACAATAGAATATTCTTCGAAGTTACAATATTTCAACACTCCCCCTTAACGAGAAGGGTATTCTACTAACAACATCAACATCAACTGTAGGAGCAAGGAGAGGTGGCTTCCACCTCATGAGAGGGGCGCCCCTCATAGATTTGGAGACATCTCCCAACCATTCACCATTTTCCACAAAGGAAAGTCGCCCAAGTTAATGAAGGAGGGCGAATTCTCTGATGGGAGATCACTTGCAGTGATCTAATCTTTAACTGAATGCTCAATCTCTTGATTGATTCCACCTCCGATGATGATTGCCATGTCAACTGGCCTTTATTTGACTCAAATCCCTCAATTATAGAGAATTTGTTTTTTCTCCATTCTTTATTATTTTAATTAAATAATTCTCTTTTATTATTTATGAGAGAATTTTTATTAAAGTGAAAAATAATCACTTAAAACATAGGAAAAGTGGGTTTTGGGGTTTTATGGGTGCTCCGGGTTAGAAAACAAGCACCCCCATGGCAAAAACAACCCCTAGACCACACATTTATCATATTTTTGAATTTTAATTAAAATCATTAAAAAACACCGTAAAACGGGAAAAATTAAAATTGTCCGAACTGACTCAAACTCCTAGGGGACCTAGTACATGTTCATAATGACTCAACCATATGTCTAGCAAGGTCATAAACATTGACACGTGAACTTTAATAACAACCTAAGGCTCAAAAATCAGGATGACCATTCCAGCTTTGGAGGAGCGGGTGAAAAACTCGTCAATTATACAATGCTTATTCAACATTGCATAATTGACAAGGAAAAAACACCATGGAATGATCACTGTTGATAAAAAAGGTCCTAGGAGGCCAAGTTCTTTACATAAGAAAGTCTTGCTAGCACATTTTATTTTTTACAATATCCCCAAGGGGTATGAACATGCAATTATTACAAATGGGTCAAAATGGCCCTGAAAAAGACTTCTGAACTTCTGAACATCGAATATGTTCATAATACTAGCGGCTCACAAGAAATCCAACTATGGTACAAAATAGTTGGTAACACAACCTATTCATCGGGCAAGCAGTTCTTTCGCAGTGGTTGTGCAGCTTTGGCAACCCTTTGGCTTAATGAGTTAGGGGTAGGCTGCGTATGCAGTTCTGAGTAGTATGGAGATTGACACTAGGTGGCAGGTAAAGTCTAACAAGCAGAAGGTAGTCTCTTCACGCACATCTGTGGTCTAGCTAGTTGGGTACTTCAGCCCTAATCCAGGGGTGAAGTCCTTTTGGGATGTGATGGTGTATTTGTTTGATAGATGGACTCCAGCCTCGGGGGGTTTGAAATGGATAACAAGTTTAGTAGTTTAGGGCTCATTCTTCCTTGGGAATGAAGCTCTCTCTACTATCTTCAAATGTATGCGGGATGACGATCCCCCGCAGAAAGCACATTGTTCATCATGTCTTGTAGAGATTATGGTTGGATGTGATCTTCCTTCAGGGAGTTAAATCAGCTGGTTTTGAGCTTCAGAATCGGATGCTTCAAACACTTTATGAGACTCATTAACAACATCATTAAACTTTAACTCAGGAAGATTGTTATAGTATTTGTAGATGGAGATTGGGAGTAATTTCAACAAAAGCAAAGAAGTGAAAGGATGTTAGAAGGGATGCAATTTTTTTTTTGTTACAGGCAATGTGTAAGGATTTTGTGTCTGTGGTAGTTCTACTTTGTTAAGGTTTGCTTTTACATCATAATCATTGTCTGCAATCTTTCTTTCATCCCCTCAGTCCCATTGAACTTCTTTTGGTTATTTATGGACATTAATAATATTTCTTTTTGTTTTATTTCCGTTCTGGCTAGAGAACAGAGCCTTGCAACATTATGGAAATCACATTATGCTTTAGCTGTTCTATCTGTAAGATTTGTAGCTATTGATTTTTTTGTTGTTCAATATAACCTGGTTCACAGATAAGTACCAGCATCATCCGCAAATACTCCGGGCCATTGGATATTTGGTATTCAATTCTCTATTCACTCAGGCTTGGAAAAGGGGAGACCCATTGTTTCTTCAGTAAATATCCTCATATGTGCTTTTTAGCAATGGGACAACATGGCAGTCAATGGCTATGGTATGTACTTCTCTCTTTTACTTATTACATGTAGTTTTCATGTGATAATCTGTTTGCAATGCTGTTGGTTGGAGTTTGAAGATAAGGTTTGCCAGAATATTTGTTGGTGTTTGCTTCTTTGTTCTTTGAAAATTTTGATTTATCTCCCTCATCCAGACTGTAGTGTTAATGTGCAGGTATAGAAAATTATTTGTGATCTTCTCTAGTTATGCTTACGTCAACACACTAAGAAAACTAAGATTCTAGACGCAGGTACATAGCACTATTCTCTTACAGCATTTTTATAACAGAATCTTCAGAGTTGACAGCATAATAATTATCTGGAAAATCATAATATCCAGTATTTTTTGCAACTGCTGCTTACAGGTAAGATCACAAGGAGAGTTTCAAGTTAAGATTGTTAAGATCACAAGGAGAGTTTCAAGTTAAGATTGTGCAAGGGCTAGAAGGATTGCGCACTTGCATGCCATCATGCTGCATGCTATTGAAATAAACAGCTGAGAATGCTTGAGCAATCCTTCTAGCCCTTCCAAATTTATCCTGGTTGATATCCATGAAAAATCTCTTGGATCTTCCCTTTTGTAAATGGTCTAGTTGGTAATCCAAAGAATTATGAGCAATATTTTATTCTTTTATTGTTGTAAATTTCTATGAAGAAGATTTACCTCATATTACATATTTCTTTTTAAACGGTGGAATTTATTTGATTGTGTAAATAGAACCCCAAAAAATACTTTCCAATCATTTTTTAAATGCTTAGTCCAGCAAAAACTGTTTTTTTCCCTTGTTTTCGATGTTCAAATTTTTAGGGCCACCCATGAGTGTATTTTACCCTGCATTTTGCATGTGTATGTGGTTAGTGCAATCATGCATGAAATTTGATTTTTTAAGGTTGGTATGTGGTTGGTATTCTGCGTCAAAGTGAATTGAGGGAGGGGGGGGGCGGGCGGCGGGGGGCGGGGGAGGGGAGGGTGGTGGTGGGAGGGGGGTTAATCTTGTAAAGGCCAAGAAGGCCTAGGATGCTCAATATAACAACATGATAAGTGATATAATAATGATATATGACATGGGGGGGGCGCCTAGGGGTCTAATTCTCTCTTAGGTGCCCCCATTTACAACAACATGATGTTATAATGTGATAACAATGAAGATCCCATAAACAAGTGCGCCCCCCATGTAGAAGATGCCCTCCCTAGGGAGATAAAAATAAAGTGTGGCACCATCAAACGATATACACATGAAACATGGTCCATAGAGCCTCTATTCATCATACAAAAACATCCCAAGTCATTTCCTTGCCCTGCAGTAGTCAAACAATTTTATGTCTAGGTATGGTCACTTTTAATGAATTAATTTGCCTGTAATGCTGCCGAGGGAACAAAATGACCATATCATGCCTTTCCTTTGCTCGGATCATCAATCTGACTGCATCAATGAGATTAGACACCTCAAATCCACTATAGGTGACTACTAGCACCCCTTGGATCCACCTGTAGAATAATCTGTAAGCTCATCCATGTCCAAAAAATAAAATATAGCCCAATATAACTGATAATAATAAAAATAATTATGAACTGAAGCATATAATTTCCAACTGAAGCATGGGAGACTGTAGTGGGTACCAATAGGTGCCAAAAACACAAAATTGAACCATCGGATCCAAAGTCACCGATGACCACCTGTTGACCATGGTCAAACTGGTCAAAAAATGACTGAGCTGATAGGAAATTGATCCTGCATGTATAAGGGGTATATGATGCTCCATTGTCTATATTAGTAGCCAACTAAAACATAAGTGACATAAACAATGGTGATCAAACATAATAAAATTAGACTTACACTAGATTAGCTTCACTGTCCTTCATGGAGTCCTAGGCATATGCTCACTTACAAAATTGATCATATTGCTAAGCTGGGTGAGGTGGATGCAACAAGGCTAAGGTTTAATGGGATTAACTTATTTGACTCCGACAAAGTGATCTCGCAGAGAACAAGGGACAAATGTTAACCACAATGACATATGCACGATGGAGAACACTAGGGGAGGGATGTGTCTCACAAATGGGTAGAGTGCTTGAGATGCCTCCACTAGACTAACAAGTAACCTATAACTCACTTCCAAGCCTAATCCAAGCTCCATGAGGATCTTTTCTAGAACCATTGTGCTGAGTACACAATCGACTATAACTTTAAACTCAGGTTTTAGGGGGCTCTTAGAATTAGTAGTTCCTTACTCCATCTTACATCCACGCCTTTTTGGGCTCCATGAGGAATACTCATTACATTTATTTCAAAACAATGGCCAACAGTCATTTTGATTTTCAATTGTTACACATCTACTTTTAGTTTGGACTAAAGTGACAAGAGCCCGTCCGGCGTGACAACTACTCATAACTGGTGCCTCTGCTATAGGTAGAGTGCCTTTGACCCTGACTAAGTTTCTTCAATCTTGCTGAATGAGGGCTGCTATAAGAACTTATCGTTTTCTATATACTTTTTCAAACTAGCAGCTAAGATTTAGTTCAAATCTGATTAGTTGTACTAGAAGACTCAACTAGCCCTTTTGACATCAATGACAACACAAATCTCCAACAATCTCCCCCTTTGACATTGATGTCAACACCAAGTAAAGCATAGATCCTCTTGACTGTGAGCTTCCTCTAATCAGATTTGAACATGAAAATTTACATGCATGCTCCCCCTGAGCTCCCCCTCGCTTCTAGCTCCTTGCCTTGCCTCCTTGTTTTACTGTATACTCCTCCCCTTTTGACATCATTGGAAAAGACCTAATTTAATTGGTTTCTTGGATGGGAATAAGTCCCAGCCTTTGCCTCAAATATTCAAAAGCTTCCATGGGCAGTGGTTTGGTAAAAATATCAACTACTTGCTCCTTGGTGTTCACATACTCTAGCTTCGCCTTTTGGTCACATACTTGTTCTCTCAAGCAATGACACTTGATGGGTATATGTTTGGTCTTGAAATGCATAACAGGGTTCTTCAAGATGTTGATAGCACTTGTGTTGTCACAGTATATAGGGATCGGTTGATCATACTCAACTTTGATATCCTCTTGTCACGTCCCCTCCCATCTAGTTTATTCAAGGAAGGGAACATGATGCCAATATCTGGGGCTTTGACATAAACTCATCCTATTCATTAGATTCATACAATTAAAAACAAAAGTGTGTAGATGCAAAACAAGCAAGTATGCACAGAGGAATTAAAACATCATCCACACACAATTCATGCCCATCCAGCATATCAAAATAATCAACAAATTAAACATTGCATAAGTAAATACTCATAAGATACTTATCTTCATTGTGAAATGGTCCCAAGCAACTAGCTATGTTGCTGCAACGTTCCACCCAACCATAGGCCAGTTGTGCTCATCAATTCTCTCACACAACTGCCACCCCCGAGCTGGGCATGATTCTTACAAGGAAAAGGGGACATTCCAGCTCTTACACAGCCAAGTAATCAATGCATCTAAGCCAAGTCAGTCCACAACTGGGTTTATCAGGCTACATTTGAACCCTGGATGCTTGCACTCAAGCTCAAGCCAAAACAATGGATTGGGAGAGGGAAATTCAACCACTGGGAAGAAAATGATTTCTCCCACAGATATATAAGCATTCAGTAGCCAAAACGGTCTCAATGGAACCCCAATTCGATTCCCCTTCTTCCCCACTGGTATACAACACAAAAACGCCCTTCTCCCAGCTGAGAATGAAGGAAAACACAAGATTTCAATGGGGAAAAACGCCCAGGTAGCTCCAAACTCGTGAGGGAGGAAAACTGGTTGATGGATAATGGCTTGGAGAGCAATTCATGGCTCTTTTCTTGCCAAGGAAGCCAAACACGATTTTCCATGCAGGGTGGCTTGCCCATACTCGAATTTGGACAGCCATGCCTCCCATTCCCCAAGGCATTAACTACCTCAACCAACTCTTGGGAGAAATGAATGATTGGTACAAGAGTCAAAATGGGTAGTTGAGGGTTCATGGGTTCTCTCATTGACATTTGGATTGACTTGATTGGCTCAAGGGTTTGAATGTTTTTCCTCCCAATTCCTTGTAAAATCATGCCCCCATCTCTTGTTGCATTGCATAGCTAGTTGTGGGTATTTTATTAAAATGCATATTTACATAATATTTGCAATTCCATTGTGCTTGGCTAGCACGTAAACCATATGCATCAATAAATCGATGGCGGGGCCTTGGCCTTGAGCTCCTCACCACGATTTTATAATAATATTACATCATTTACAATTTTAATACAATAGGGTCAAGATGGGGACGTGACACCTCTAAAGTTTGTTTCATCGATAAAATTTGTGTGAACACTCAGCTGCTACTATGTATTATGCTTCAGCTGTAGATAACGAGATAGAAGATTGTTTCCTACTTAACCATGCAACCAAGCACTTTCCCAAGAAGAATGCATTTCCACTTGTGCTCTTCCTGTCATCCAGGCATCCTGCGCAATCAACATCTAAATATGTTGTGAGGTCAAACTTTTGATTCCTTGGATACCATAATCCAAACTCTGTTGTCCCTTGGAGATAACTAAAGATCCTCTTGAATGCTACCACATGTGACCCTTTTGAGGCAGATTGAAATCTAGCTACCATACCAACTGCTTGCATGATATTAGGTTGTGATGCTGTTAGATGCATAAGTCTGCCAATCATTGATCTGTAGAAGATTGCATCTGCTGGGGGAGATTCATCATTCTTGCTAAGTTTTCAACTAGTCGACATGGGTGTACAAACAAGAGCACATTCAAACATTCCAAACCTTTTAAGCATCTCCTTCAAATATTTAGTTTGGGAGATAAAGATGCCTTTAAGTGACTGGAGAATTTGAAGCCCAAGGAAGAATGACAATTCTCCAATCATTAACATTTCGAATTCTTTCGCCAAATCATCTGCAAATTTGGGACTTAATTCATCATCATTGCTCCCAAAGACGATGTCATCAACATATACCACTTTAATTAGTAATCCATCTTTTTCAATTTTGAAATAAAGATTGTTGTTTGTATTTCCTCTACTAAAACCTTGCTGCAAGAGATACTTATCCAAATGTGCATACTAGGCCCTTGGTGCCTGTTTTAAACCATAAAGTTCCTTCTTCAATTTCCATATGTGATCTTCCTTGCCTGGAAATTCAAGCCCTTCGGGCTGTTCAGTATAGACTTCCTCATTTAGCTCTCCGTTTAGAAATGCAGATTTGACATCCATCTGGTAGACTTAAATTTTTTTAAAACATGAATATGCTAGAAACATTCTAATGGCTTCCATTTGAGCAACAGGAGCAAAAGTTTCATCAAAATCAATTCTGTCGACTTGAGCATAACCCTTGCATACCAACCTGGCCTTGCTTCTAATCATCTTACCATCTTCATTCAACTTGTTCTTAAAAATCCGCTTAGTGCCAATTACATTCTTGTCTTTAGGTCTTGGAACTAGATCCCGGGTTCCACCTTTCTCAATCTTCCCAAGTTCCTCATTAATTTCCTTGCTCCAACATTCATCCTTGTGGGCTTCATTGAAGTCCTTGGGTTCTATTGTTGACAATAATGCTATGCCTCTTCTTTTTGGTGTTTTTCGCAACTGAATTCCATCTTCAATGTCTCCTTTCACAGTTTGATTCTTGAATGATGGTTTATGAGACTGTTGATTTCTGCATTCTGTTTTGGGCACCTGTTCTTCACTTTCTTGTTCCTTCACTTGCTCTTCTTTGCTTTCTTCCTCTTGTTCCTCTTCATCTTTTCTGATCTCTTCCTCCACATAGATGGTGTCATATGTTTTTCTTTCATCTTGAACTTGTGATTTTTGTGGTAGTTCTTCATCCACTTTGACATCAATACTCTCCACAAGTCTTCTGTCTTTTGTTTTAACACTTGTAGGCCTTCTTGGCAATGGAATAACCCAAAAATATGCCTTCATCAGTTCTTGTATTGAACTTGCCCAAATGATCATCATTAATTTTTATGTAACACTTACTTCCTAAAATCCTAAAGTATCCTACTGAAGCTGGTCTTCCTTTCCACAGTTCATACAGTGTTTTGTCAGTGTTTACTCTCAGGCTTCAGCTGAGCTCTATTAATTATGTATACAGCTGCTCCTACAGCCTCTTTCCAAAAGGTTTCAGCTACATTTGCTTCAAGAAGCATGGTTCTTGATGCCTCTTGAACTGTCCTATTCTTTCTTTCAGTGATACCATTCTGTTGAGGAGTCCTTGCTATACAATATTGTCTTTGAATGTCGTGTTCTTTGCAGAATTGTTTGAACTCATTTAAAGTAAACTCCCCTCCATTGTCTGATCTCAAGCACTTTATTTTATGGCCACTCTCATTTTCTACTAGAGCTTTGAAAATTTTGAATTTGTCAAAAGCTTCTGACTTCCCTTTGAGAAATGTTACCCATATCATCCTAGTATAGTCATCAATAAATAACATAAAATGCCTTTCACTTTGTAGGGTCTCTGAACTTTGGCTGGCTCACATAGATCAATATGCACCAACTTGAGTGGTTTTGTAGTAATATGATGCAACTTTGATTTAAAACTAGCCCTAGCTTGCTTTCCATATTGACATGATTCACAAATTCTGTTTGTAGGCTTTGATAGTCTTGGAATCCCTTTAACTGCCTCTATTCTGTTGATCTTTACTAAATTGTCGAAGTTTAGATGTCCAAGTCGTTTATGCTAGAGCGAGTTAATGTTAGTCTGACCAATGTAGCACTTCTCTCCTTCAATTTCATCCAGAACATATACATTTCCAGGCGTTCTGATTCCTCTTCCAATTACTGCCCTTGATCCATTTCGTCTGATTTCACAATAGTTAGCATAGAATGTAACATTATAATCAAAACCATACAATTACCCTACGCTTAACAAATCATGATTCAGTCCTTCAACATACAACACATTTTGAGCTTTAGCTCTTCCTTTTAATGCCATTTCCCCCTTGCCCAAAAACTTAGCAGTTCCATCATCTCCAAAAGCCACATCACCTCCTTTCTCTTTTTTCAAGGTGATAAACCTTTTTTTGTTACCAGTCATGTGCTTTGTGCACCCACTGTCTATATACCACTTGTCTTCTTCCTTTTGAGCATACAATGCTATTCCAAATATATCATTTGACTCATCATCTCTCTAATGGCTTAGTTGACAGTCCTTTGCTAGGTGTCCAAAGTTATTGCACTTAGAGCATTCAACATCATATTGGGACAGAGGTGAAAGGAATTATTATTCTGATATGCAAATACTTATTTTGATTGTTTTTCATGTTCTCAGTCCTCATGTAGTTCTTTCCCAAAGGAGCTCTGGACACTGCTGCTTTATGACCAAAATTATGACAATTAACAATTTCCAAAGAAAAAGTTTTGGTACCTGAGAGATGACGACCTTCTTGTGGAAGCATGGCTGCTAGTTGGTGGTTCGTGCAGTGTCCTCACCCCTGTTCCTCTTGGATTTGAAATAACTTATGCTTCTCTTTGATGAGAACCAAACTTGATTCTGTCAGCATAGCTAATTGTAGCTCTGTTTTCTTTTCCAATTCTGGAAACTTCATTTTCCAGCTCTGCACATTCTTTTTCCCTTAAAGACCGTAATTTCTGGGCTTCTTCTAATGGCCCATGAATTTTGTTTTGCTTGGATCTATGCTCAGCAAGTCGTCTTTTAAAGACATGATTTTTTGACTTCAGGAACATTCTGCTTTAGAACTTTTTGACTTTGACTCAAAACCAATCCCAGTTTTATCACTTGGTCTTCCTTGTTGAGAAATCATGTTGTTTAGATCCATTGTGCTCTTTTCAAATTTCCAGTTTAAGAAATTAGGCCTCTTCAGTTGTTCTTGGAGTGAATTGATCTTTGATTCCTTCTTCAAAAGGTCTTCTCTCATACTTCTTGCTAACTGATTTTTGGCTGCTGTATGTTCCTTCTCTTGCTTCACATTAATATCCTTCAGATTCTCAATTTCATCCAAGGCTTCCAACAGTTCAGATTCAAAGTCTACAATGTTAGTTTTTTGTAGCTCGGAGGCACTCCTGCATCATGTGCCTAGGTGCAGGGGTCCGAGAACTTATTAAGTTTCATTAAATAATTCATAAGTGACTTTATGAGTTTTATTAAAGTTATTTATGATGTGAATTCTAATTTTGATGTGACTTTATGATTTAAAAGTGAGTTGCACTTTATTATGTTTATAAAGTGACTTTAAGTCATAAAGTGTACTTTTATTTTATTTAGGGTTATGTGGCTTTTCGAGAAGATTTTTTTTTTTGTTATATAGTTCACTTAGGAGTTTTAAGTGAATGAGAGATTAGATCCTAGCCATAGATCTCTTGGCCAAGATCTAATCTCATCCATTGAATTTGAAGAGTCATGTGAGTTACCCTAATGAGGTAAATAAAAGGTGTTGAGACTTCATTTACACATATCTCAAGGAAAGGCACGAATCTCAAGAAAGGAGGTGGAGAGGCACGAATTTCCAGAGAAGAAGAGAGAGTGAGGGTTGGGCTGAGAAAAGAAGAAAAGAGAGTGAAGGTTGAGCCAGTGGGGGCGCATTTCCCTAAGTGTGAGAGGGGCTCGAATCCCAACAGTAGCAGCAGCCTTCAGTTGCAGCAAGTGAAGAGCACGGTTCTCAAGAAAAGGGCACGAATTCCCAGGAGAAATTGCAGCTGAGAGAAACTAGTCCGTACAGCAGAGAAACAGGAAGACTGTAATACTGAAGAAGACCACACAGCAATGAGGATGCACTGAAATCGAGACAGCCTGAGAGGCACGATTTTCAAGGTGACATTTGCTGAGTTTTGCACTTCTTTTCTGCTCTGTTTCTTGAGATGTATTTCTGCTGTTAGGGAGGCCGAATTCTACAGACTATACTGTTGAAAACTGAGCACAGTTTTCAAGGCAGGAGACTGAGTCTGTTGTGTGAAATGTTTGGCACAGTTTTCAAGACAACTGCTGTGTACCTTCTGCTGTTTATAATTGCTGTTGTACTCTTTGATATTTTTCTAGAAGCTCAATAAATCTCTCTCTTGACTGGTTTTCCCCAGGAGGTGGGGTTTTTCCAGGGTCTAAGTTTGACCCAAATTACTGTGTTATCTATGTTTACAGTCTGCTAATATATCTTATTTCTTCCGCTGAAATTTGTCTTTTTGAACAGTATATCAGTCCCAGGATAATTTTTATTTGTGCTGAGTGAAGTATAATGTGGTTGGCTTATTGACTGATATCAATGGTTCTCAAAGTATTTGACGAAAATTCTCTATGGCTGTGTGTAAACAGCAGTTTGAATTTTCCTTGTTTTTCTACATACAACTCCTACTTCGTTTCCTTCACTTGCCTCCTATTGATGATAATTTTCCCTAGCTAGGAAAAGGATTTCATTTCTGTCAACATCTAGATTTTCATCATCTTCTTCAAAGTCTGAAACTCCATCTTCAACCTTTGAGAGGTTTTGTTTTTTGACAAATCTTCCTCTAGAGAAGTCTCTCCTTGGATTTGCCTTGTCTTTCTTTTTCCTTAAAGGACATTTTGCAGCAAAGTGTCCATTTTTTCCACAATTGAAACATTTCAGAGGTAACTTCCCTTTATTCCTGCCAGTACCACTAGGTAGCTTGTTGACAAAATTTGCTAGTTCTTCATCCGAAACTTCATCTAAGTCAGACGAACGCATTGACTGACTTACATCATTTTGCTGCTTTTTCTTTGTGTCTTTGAAGGCAGATTCCTTTTGCTTTGGGTCTTCAATTCTTATCTCATAGGAAACTAGCATTCCATGTAGTTCATCTAGCTTTAATGTGTCTAGATTTTCCCTGTCTTCAACAGCCGAGACTTTAGGATTGAATCTAGCTGGAAGTGATCGCAACACTTTTTGAACTACTGCTATTTCTTCAATGCTTTCTCCAGGACCCCTCACTGTGTTGACCACTTCTTCTACTCTTTGAAAATAAGCAACAATATTTTCTTCCTCCACCATCCTTAGTCCTTCGAATTGCGATCTGGAAGTATGAAGTTTTGCCTTTTGGACCTTATAGTCTCCCTGATATACATTAGCCAACTTGTCCCACATTTCCCGTGCAGAATTATAGTTCATTACCTTTCCGAATTCTACATTGAATCCTGCTAATATAGCATTCATTGCAGTTGCATAGTTTTCACATGCCTTTTTCCCAGCAAGAGAAGTAGGCCGATTCTTTGGAACTGTATACCCTTCAACCACACTTGACCAAACATCAAACCCTAAGGACATCAAATATGCACTCATTAGTTTGCTCCAAAATACATAATTTGTTCCATCAAACTTAGGCATTTCTCTGGTCTTGATGCTAGTGATAGTAAGGTGTGTTCTTGAGAATCTCCTTCAAGTTGTCTGGACTTGTCTGAAGGACCTGTAAATTTCCTTAAAACCCAATCTTGAGTTAAAGTATGCAAGTTTATTTTTAATTAAACCCAAATATTACTTTTAACCACAAATGGATTTCTTCACAATTCAGTGGAAAATAAATACTGAGAGAAATATAACATCAATCACATCAATAGAGACACCAATTTTTTTGGGTATGGAAACCCCCGAAAAAAACCAAGATGGGAAAACTGGTGCAGTAGTCTGAGAAGATATTTTATTATGAAAGATACAAAACAATACAATCCAGAAAATCGATTTTGACCCAACCTGGCAAAATCGTACAACCAAACCTCACTGAGAAAACCCCCAAATCGTACGGCCCTCCTGTGTCACTATACGGTCCTCTGCATCACTGTACAGACTGATACATATGGCCCTGCGTCAGCCTGTACAGCTCTGCGTTAGCGTACGGACAGCTCCGTACAGCCCTGCGTCACTCGTACGACCCTCTGCATGTGCTGTACGGCCGGTTTCCTGTGTCACACGGTACGACCTCTGCGTGTTTGTATGGCCTCTCTGCAAGTCTATGACACTGTATGACCTCCTTCGATTTTCCCAAGTCACCCTGTCAATCCTCCGGATAGAAGTTCCTCTATCTTCCTCTCTATAAAATTCTCTTGCAAATTGTCTTTCTTACTCTCCGGTTGAAAGCTATGAGCAAGAAAACTCTCTGTGTGTATGTGTGTCCTCTCCACCAAATCAATCCTCCTTTTAACTCAATGGCCAAGCGAAAACCCTAACTTCTCACTATGGATCAATGGATGGGATCCTCCGGTGAGATCAATGGCCAAGATTAGATTAACCATCACTTAAATTATTTTCACTTGAACTTTATAAAGGTGACTCCATTAAGTCAATTAATAATTAGATCACTTAATGCACTTTTCCTAAGTCTAAACTTTGGAAAAGACATTAATATATTTGGCTTCCTGTTTTATGTCTTCTAGCATGCAAGAACACATTCAATGATAGAAGACCTTCCTTGTTGCCACTTTCTAACAGGACCTCGCTTTGATACCAATTGAAGAACACCCCAGGAACATTGAGAGAGGGAGGGGGTGAATCAGTGTTCCAGATTTTTTTAAAATTCAAAATTACTTCAGCTGAAGCCTGATAATTCCGCCAACTTATATGTATATATATATATGTATCCTATTCTGTAATCACAAATGCTAGACATAAACAAGAGAATTCAAACATATGAACACCCGAATTTACGTGGAAAACCCAATGGGAAAAACCACAAAATATTTTGTTTATGTATGTATGGTTACATTCAAGAATGGTGCTTTGACACCATGTAATGTTCCAGCGCTTCCAGCTACTACTGGAGAGAGAGGCAACAACTTCTTGAAATTATCAGCTGCAACTGATAGGGCGCTACAACACCCAGTAAACAGGCTTCAACCTGTTAAGGACACTTGTCCTTTCCTTGCACCACCCTTCCTCCCTTGAAAATGATGAATACCAAAGAGACCTTCTGTGCTATTTTCAGTCTGTCACTGATTTTTTTTTTGCTGCCTTAAAGTCAACTGTCCTAAGACTGTCTTAACCTCAGATACCAATCCTTCCAAATTGATCTTCCACAAAATCTTTGCCAATACTAACCAAAACAAGTTTACATACCTTGGATGAACTCTGTTAAGCAATAGTTCAACAGATTGAACCCTTTTCAACTGCTGAAGAAAATGCCCTACTTCATCGCTACGCACCACCTTCTCCACTGTCCCAAACTACTGTTCCAAACTCACTAGGCCTCAACCTCAGCCTTCCATACGAATTATCACTTCAAAATGCATTCCTCAAACCACTTTCAACTCTTCTATTTATACACCAAAAATATTCTTCAATAACAAGTTACAAAGTCGACCTAGAATCTTCATCAATTCTTATTTTATTAGTCATTAGGTTCACTTAAGATCTATTAAGGCTTTCTGATGAGTTTACATTTCCATACTTCAAGGGCTTGAGACCCTTACCCTTCCCTACTTCAAGGGTTTGATGTGTAGATCTATTAGGGCTGCTTACCCTTCCATACTGCAAGGGCTTGACGTGTAGACTATTAGGGCTTCTTGATGTTTTTATACTTCCACACTTTTAAGGGCTTAAGACCCTTAGAAGACCATTGTTGTAAGTATTAGAAGTCTAATGTTGTAAGTAAGGGCATCCAACAAAACTCTTCCAGGCCTTCATCAAAAAGCAAACGGACTTCACTAAACAGCCTGTTTTGATATATATATATATATATATATATATATATGCCTCTCTTATGTCTTCGAGCATGCTCTGTTTTTAGGGCTTTCTTCAAATTTCAGATTAACACCAACTGTTATGTTGCTACAACTTTGGATTAGGCTGCATAACACAAATTTATGCTTGCATAAGGCTTCTCATCAATCCCAGTTACATTCGGTCTAAGATACTCATCCAAACTGTTGTAGCTATTAAGCCCTATCGCAAGGTTTGACAATCATTTCATTGATTCGGACTCTTGCATTAAACCTTGTTTAGCTGTAGCTTCACTTTCGAATACCGCTAACTGATTGTTACTCATCTTTGATAGGTTAATCTTGTCTTCATCAATGTTGCCTGGGTTGGAGCTTGTGGATCTTCAAGTCATCCTCTGCCTTCTGCTGCATATTCTTCATAACTAGTGCCTCTGCTACATGCAGAGTGCATTGACGTTGGCTAAGTTTCTTCATTCTTGCTCAATGAGGGCTGCTACTAGAACTTATCATTTCCTATATACTTCTTCAAACTGGCAGCTAAGACTTAGTTCAAATCTGATCTGTTGTACTAGGAGACTCTACTAGCCCTTTTGATATCAACGACAACAAAAATCTCCAACACATCTTAGTTGGACACATAATGGACTCCACACCTTCCTTGTTTAAGCTAACAGTCTCACACTTGGATTCACTTGATTTTTGTGGACTAGTCCATTGTGTGTGAAATCTCATCACTTTTATTGTTGGGGATAGAGTGTGACTTATTTGGCGGGAGGTTTCCTTTTGCTAACAATCAAAATCTTGAGAGAGTGGGGAATAATGATGGCCCATAGGTATCAGTGGGAACTACAAGAAAGCTTGAGGTGGTGTACATTTTTCTTGAGGATCTTCATAATACTCTCCCGAAAGAAACTGCTCATTTGTATTTGGTGGTGTGCAAAGAAGATTATATTGCTAGAGGGATTGAATTTGCTTCAAATTGTGGTGAAGTTGGGAAAGGGATGAGGGTTCAGAATTCTTTTTTGATTTCTTGAAAACGAAGGTGGTAGAAAACAAGGTTCTTAGTTTGTGCATGCCTGGTGGTTCTCTTGAAGAGGACCCTGCTAAGATCAAAGGTATGTTTGATTTACATTTTCAGAATATTTTTCCACCCTATGCTTTGTCAAACTCAATTATTGTTACTAGGAAATCCTGCTATAAGCTGATTCCTCATAATGTGTCTGTTAGGGGCTAGGACAGGTTAGACAGTGACTTATTAAAGTAGAGCTGTTTGCTTCCCTCTGCTCAGTGCAGAATGGGAGTTCCTAGGTATGGATGGGATGCCTTGTAAGGTTTACAAGGCTATGTCGGATACAATTGGGGTTGATTTTTGTTGCTTGGCTTTTGAGGCCTTCTCTTTAGGATGATGGACCAAGTCCTTTAACGATAGGTTTGTAAAGTTGTTTTCCAAGCATGTTGCTAGAGACTCCATGACAAGCTGGAGACCTATCACATTGCTTGGGGTAGCCTGGAAGATCCTGGTGAAGACAATAGCTCTTCGTGTTCATAATGTTGTCAAAAAAATTGTTTAGAGAGAGAAAACAAGTTTTGTGCAATGGCAATTTATTTTAGATACAATAATCTTAGCATGGGAAGCCATGGAGTGGGGTACGGAGTATAACCAACAACCATTCTTTTTGAAGATTGACTTTGACAATTCCTATGGTCAATTTCACTAACCTTTTATAACTGAGATGTTGACTTGTTTAGGATTTGGCTCGTTGTGTTGATTCCTCACTTGTAAATGGGTATCTAAAATGGCTTTGTTTTCCAGAACCCATAATGAGGATTGTTGTCTGTGATGGCATTTTTTATGGTACCTCTCATTCTGCACTTTTGAGTAGTGGATTTCAGGCCACTTGTGCAGATAGTTTGTTGGAATGTCACCAGCCTTTCGTCTCCATGTATTGCTTTGTTTCACAGTGTCTTGGAGCTTGCCAAAATGGAGTGTTTTGTTGGATATCATCATCGTCTTCAACTAACATTGTAACACCGAATCCGTGTGTTATGGAGAATCCGTATCTGGATAAAGAAGAGATATTGAATAATAATTGAATTGATGAATAATATTACATTGAGGGCCTCTTTTATATATTGTTAGGCATCTTTTGAGAGGAGTCGTGTCATCTTAGAATAATTATAATTATAATTATTATTAATTAATTGTTAGTTTATATTTATTTATTATTTTATTTATGTTTGTGACATTGCCTTCCCCTTAATGGAAGCTTTGTCCTCAAAGCTTAGTTTGCGAATGTAATTTTTTATTTATTTTGGCTCTATGTCGAACTGATGACTCGAGACATGCAAGTTTGATTACGACCATTACTTCCTTTTGTTTCTTTCGCTTCAGAATCTGTATTAAATATATATTTGGTGAAGTTTCGTTTATGCTTTTACCGCTTGCTTGGTTGTTACTTTTAACTATGTTTGTTGTCGATTGAACAGACTCAATTGACTTTCCCATGATAACTATTTTCGTGGTGTTATTCTGATTAACCTTATAGTTGTTCTTATTGATGTTCTTTATAGCGGTCCTTATGATGACATCTTCTCTTCGTGTGTTTATTATTGTGACATTCTTGTAGATGTATTGATCTTCATTACTGTCCTTTTCTTTAGTCTTTATCATAACTTCCTTTGTTTTTTCTTCCTTACTTTTTGTGCATACAGCTTCCGTTGGATACTTAACCTCATAATTGACTTGATTTTTGCCGCAATTTTGATCAATATCCTTACTCTCATCTTGGTTGACATAATAGTTTTTTGTGTCTTCCTCTTTATTATTTTTATGTTCTTTATCTTGTCTTTCCTCGGGGCTTTGAAAATCATATTTAGATTTAGTTTTGAAGTCCTTGCCTTGAGAGGCCTTCGATTTGCTTCGTTGGCTTATTTGATTGAAGGTGTCTTCAATAGCTTTTTGAGCAGCTTTTACAACTGATTGTTCCATACGATCAAGCATTTCGTCCATCTTTTTCTTTTGCTGATAAAAAATCATATCCAATTCTTCCCACATTGACCTCATGGCTAATTGTAAAAGTTTTCCAGAGGTAAATTTATAATAGATTGAATTAATTATTAAAAGAGTATTGATAGTTATTATTATTATTTAAAAAAAAAATAATATTTTACATATATATATATATTTTTATAGTATTTTGAATATATTTTTTTTAAATATTAAAATAATAATAATTAATAATTATAATAATAATATTATTATTTTTAATTCTTTAAGTGGACGTATTTAGGTTTTTGCGAATCTTTAGGCGAGGAGGTGTATGGAGGTGGTGGCACGAAGGGATGGGGTTGATGCAGAGATGGGAGGAGGGATGCAGAAGGAAAGGGAGATGTGTAGGTGGTGGTGTGGGGTAAGGAGAACGGAAAATGTAGCAGGTGGCGGCTTGGATGGAGTGTCTGGTGGAGAGTTGAGGAGATGAAGCGGAGGAGGGAGGAGGGAGGCGAGCGTGAGGGCGAGGGTGTTGCGAGGGCGAGGGTGAGGTAGTTGTGGGGATGTTGTGCAGGATGGTGGCCGTGGGATGGAGGGCGAGGGAGTGGCGCAGGAGGTTGTGGATGGGCGCAGCGAGAAGAGGAGAGGGTGAGCGCGAGTAGGAGGGGAGGCGAGGTAGTGGTGAAGGCTATGCGTGGAGCGGAGGGGGAGGCATCGCGGGGTGGTGGGAGCAACCTCGTAGGGATGTGCTGTGGTGGAGTGCGGTGGGATGGGAGGTTGGGCGCGGGAGTACTGATGGCGGAGGGAGGCCGGGAGAGCAAGGGAAAGTGCGCGATCAGGGAGGAGCGTGGGAGGGATGGTTGCACGGGGGAGGATTAACAGAGGGATGGAGGAGTAGGGGTGTGCTAGAGCGGGTGTGTGGAGGTAGGAGGGACGAGGAGTTGCGGGAAACGGAGCAAGGAAGGATGAGCGTGAGGGCGAGCAAGGAGGGAATGTGGAATGGTGGGAGAAGGGGGGGGCGCGCGAAGGGAGAAGAGGCACGAGGTGGGTTCACAGGAGGCACAACAGGAAGAGAGGAAGCACAGGACATAGAAGGAGGGCGTGCGAGGGGGACAAAGGCACGCAAGAACGTATGGGTTGCAAGGGAGGAGGGGTGAAGTGCTGGAGTGGTTTGTAAGGACAGTCCAACATGAGGGGGGAGCGAGATGTATGATGTGATGAATTGTGGTGGAGTCAAGGGCGTGTAAGAGGAGAATGGTGTAAGTGGGAAGGATGGGGAAAGAGTGGAATGAGGAGCCAAATTCGAGCTCTGAGGGGAGGAGCGAAAGCTCTGATACTAGTGTAATACTGAATTTGTGTGTTATGGAGAATCCGTATCCGGATAAAGAAGAGATCCATCTTCATAAATAATACATATTGAATAATAATTGAATTGATGAATAATATTATATTGAGGGCCTATTTTATATATTGTTAGGTACTTTTTCAGTGGAGTTGTGTCCTTTTAGAATAATTATAATTATAATTATTGTTAATTAATTGTTTGTTTATATTTATTTATTATTTTATTTATGTTTGTGACAAACACCTTCAGCCTTTTGCCATCAGTTGTGACATTCATTGCTACCATCTTTTTCACCCAGTTCAGCATTGTGGGGGGCTGGTATGCAATGCTTCCTTGGGGTGGTGTGCATCAGCAGTTTGGATCGTGCATTCAGGAGTTCGATATTTCCTGATTTGATCTTTGTGTCCACAGGACTCATTGTTTGTTTGAGGGTGTATGCTTCAGAGTTTTGATGGGGATTCTGCTCTTTCCATTCATTGCATCATTAGTGGATCTTCTTTTGTTCACGCCTTTTTTTCGACATGTGTGATTTTCTCTCTTTTGGGGAGGAGTTTTTCCCATGAGGTTTTATCCTTTTCTTCGTTTATGAGAGTAGTTTGTACATGGGTACTTTATCATGACTAGTTGCCAAGAGCCATCTTTGTTTGTTATTTTTCCTCTCTATGTTTCACTTATGGAGAGGGTGTTTGCATTTATATTTTCCGAGGTGTTTGGGTGTCCTTGAGTTTCCAAAGATACTAGGTTGTAAGTCAACACGTAGGCTATTTTTAGCTCTCTCCATTACTATAAATGGAGGCTTCTTCATTTAATTTTATGTCAAATAATAATAAAACATTTTCAAATTTTGCAAGTATCAAAACTTTGGTCATTGAACCATTATGATAACAACACATAAATATTAATCATTAATAGAAAAAATTAAGTAACTAGTATAAATGTTCTCCTATTCAACCAACACAAATATATATATATTTAGAATAAATTAATAAGCAAACAAACTTAATTTTCTTTTAAAATTCTTTAATATTATTCAAACTTATAATTTCATTTAATTAATAAAAACTTTAACCATAAAACTTTATTATTAAGTGATGGTTTACCCAACCATAAAACTTTATCTTCGAAGATTTCATCCCATTTTTAAAATATAAAAAAATTCAAAATAAAAGTTAAAAACCACTTATAGTTGTATTTACTTTGGCGATGAAAATTGTTGTGCCGCAATCATTAAATGCTCACTTTCGAGTCATGCATTTATATCTAGTGTATTCTAATGGGCCTCTAGTACAAATAATAATTTGAAATACATAAACTTGCGATTGGTTATTGAGTCATGCCACGGATGGAGCGAAGGCTAATCGTGACCGTTGCTTTTGGTAAAATCTATACCGTCCAATAAGCGAATATTCAAGCCTTCTTATTATTTAAACTATCTTCTAGTTGAAACTTGTACAATGTAGATATGTGGTAGAAAATAACAAGCATCGGTTGTTGGTGTGTTTCTAGAATAAGTAGGTCATGGGAGAAAATATCGGTATTGATAAAATGGAGAGTTCAGGAAATAGCAGCAGGAAGGGAGGGAGGAAGGGAGCAGTCTCGAGGAAGAAGTTTGTGAGCTGAATAGTGAAGGCTAGTTTGCAGTTTCCTATGGGGAGGATCGCTAGATATCTTAAGAACGGGTGGTGTGCCAAGCAGGTTGGAGGTGGCGCAGTCATATACATTGATGTTGTCCTTGAATATCTCACTGTTGAGGTGCCGGAGTTGGTCAGAAATGCTGCCCTTGATAATAATAAAACAAGAATCATCCCTCGCCACATTCAGCTGGTAGTGAGGAACAATGGCGAATTGGGGAAACTATTGGGGAAGGTGACCATCGCCAGTGGTGGAGTGTTGCAAAATATTCATCAAGTTCTCCTCCCCAAGAAGATTGCTTAGAAAGCAGAGAAGAGCTCCACACCAAAGTCTCCCAAGTATTCGAAGTAAAAAAATTCTTCGATCCTTGGGTATGGTGTTTTATTAACACCTCCTCTTCTTGTTAGATTTGTTTTATTTAACAACTAGAATGGCCATTATTTGGTAAGTGTAATTTAGGAAGAGGGTTTAGTGAAAGATTTTCATAAGGAAATACGAAAATCCAGATGGTAGAAGATATTTTAAAATGCTTTTGAAATTATGAGGAATTCAATCGTTCAAGAGAAGAGAGGAGCTTTTACATCAATGGGTGAAGGATATCTTTTCATTAATTTGTGTGTTGGGTTAGTCGACATGATTTGAGATTAACATGGTTTTAGGTTATATATCACAATAGTTCTTATCTTTTAAATTTATCATCAAATCTTATATTACTGCAAGACTTATGCATTTCAGATCACCATACATCATATTGCAATACAATGTTAAAAAGATCAAATCATTACAAACTTGAATGTCTGATCATAGTTTTGTGAGAAGAGCGGAGATAGTTCGAATCAACACTATCAAGCTGCAGAATTTCTCTCAAATGTACCATATCTATTAGAAGGTAGGGATTAAATGACACATCCCACTGTCCTCCTATGCCACACATCCTTTTAGGCTACCGTAGCCTATAACTCAGTCTTATACATGATGCCAATCGTTAGAAAAAAACCTGTCGATGTCTTTCATCAAAGTCTACGACTCAAGGAAGTGCATGTTTGATTCATAAAATACTTTGAATCTTTTCCTTAAAGAAATTGTGTTCCCACTTATCTCCTATTTTAATAATTTAATTTGCATTCTTCCATTACATATGAGTGTCTTTTTACTATCCAATAACCCTCTTACACTCTCAAGTTCCTTTTACGTGTAGAATCTACCTACATTTTACATGCATAATCTACCTTGCAAAACCTTTGGATCTTCAACTCTGGAAGAAAATTATTGTTGTTTGTTTGGCTTGTTGCAATTTCAAGGTCAAACTCTTAATGTGTTGTTCAGGTGCATTTTTACATGATGCTAGTGTGTTGTTTAGTCTCTGCTCTCTCCATCAGGTGTTGTATTTTCATATTACAAAACTTGTATATCTCTGTATTAAAAGGTTCGCAAGGCAAAATATTTGTATTTGGTTGAATAAGTGGGATATGACCAAATTTCCTTTTATCATTTGATGTGTTGGAATTTGATAGAGCTTGAGCTTTCACCTACTATGATTTCTTTTTCAAGTTCATTACATTCTCCATGTTATGTCACCAATCTTTAAAATTCCCATTGCAAGTTAATAGCCCGACTGTGAAACTACAAATTCTACCATAAAGATTCTTTAAAAATTTTCCATTATTGTGGAATCTCCTAATCTTTGTTGTTAATATATCAACTTTTGATATTCAATTTCATCGATTTTGCTTTTTAAATGAGCTAGAAAATCCATACTTTGGCTTATTGGCTTGACAAGATGTGGTTGCAGGTCCAAACTAATATTTTAATTCTTCAATTTTATCCTTAAGCTCATAAAATTTGTGTTCCATTTTCTATTTCATCACTCCAGAATTCTTAATTTAAGAATATCAATCACTAGTGGTCTTCCTATGATTTAATAGCTTACTTTCTTGCCTTTTACGCATTTTGCCTTCCCCATTACTATTTTGTTGGGTCCTCCACTATCCAATGCTACAAATTGATCAGTTTCCCTTGCAATTTTGATGTGATCATTATTAACTCATTATACTATTATTTTATTTAGCATTATGTTTGCTTATACTAAGATGTGTTAAGGATGTTGTTTGTTACAACTTAATAATATGATATAAAGGGGTATTAAAAGTGGGTTGATAAAAATGGATACCTACAATATTTGGTGAAAGTAGGGGTTTTCTTAATTTGAAAGGTATATTGAGAGGAGGATTCAACAATACAATTGTAGGAGTCATTTTCCAATTTTAGTGAAACTAGGGATATTCAAGTTCACTCAGTGAACCCCTGTGAATTGGACCAACTTTTCATGATGTAAAATTTTAATTTTTGTTATTAAATATTATTAAAAACATATATGAAAGAGTACAAAGTGAAAATTAAATACACGTTTTGATTTAAAGTATTAACGACTTTTTAGATGATGAGGTAATTTCTAGATTTTCATTGTGGTAATAATTTAGAAACCTTTTATGGTGTAAAAAATTAGTTTTATTATATGATATATTACAAAGAATTTTATAAAAAATAAAATATTATATATTTTTAAAATGTATTCAATAAATATTATATAAATTTTTTTATTTTGATAAGTTTTGATAATAAAATACTTTCAAAATAGTTTTAAAAAAGTATGTTTTGGTAATAAAAAATCTTGAAAATAGGAAAAAAATGGTTCACGACATATATTTATGAGGAAATAAGGGTATGTAGTTTTTAGCCCATAAAATTTAAGTTCTGGTAATAAAAAAACGTCCAAAATAGGTAAAAACATCAAATTAAACATAAAATTTTAAGAGTGGTGGTAATTCATAAATTGAGTAAAACACACCATCTTATTTAATAGTATTTATAAAATGTGCGCTAATACATTAACATCACCTCCACTATCTCATTTATTATAACTATCAAAAAATGTGCTAGCACATTAATTTCACTGTCAATACCCAAGACATTTTGGGAATGCAGCTTGGGGTAGCAATCATGCTTTGGGTACACAAATTATATTATTAAAAAGAAATCCACCTTTAAATAAATTATATAATTAAAAATGTCATCTAGAATTGGTCTATATGCACCACTTTTGAATTTTAAAGGATTTTGATTACATAAGAGAGTATGACATGTCAATTGGTTTTAGAGATTGAGGTTAAATTTTAAAACCATATTTCCTCTAATGGGAGTCTTTCCCTAGGAACACATTCGGGGTGATTCCTTCTGCACAACATCGTGATATCTCTGCTTCTTTTTGTTGATGATTTGATCCTTTTAGCCTCATCAATTGAGAATCTACAAAGATAGGTCAATGCTTTATCCATCTTTTATGATCTTTGATAGTTGATGGTTAACCTTGGTAAAACCAATGTAGGGATATTGAACACATCAAAGCCTTCTCTATTTGATTACAATTTCTACTGTAAAGGGGAACATATCAATATCATTGCAAGTTACATGTACATGGGGGTTTGATTCATGGGCCATGTTTTAATGTCTGGCATGCCTTCTAGCCTTGACTCAACAAGGAATATGACTCCATCTATTTTCTTGATAGATAGTGCTTCCAGAAACAATTCTAAGATATCTCTTCGAAGGTGCACCTCTTGGACACAATAATAGGGGCACAATACTCTATGGTTGTGAGATTTGTTGATTTTATTTAGAATGGTTGAATTAGGATAAAAAGATTCAAAACCCTACTTCTCAATCACGTCATTGAATTCAAGTAGAAAATCCCCAACCTATTGGTGGTGATTTTATTTAGAATGGTTGAGTTAGGATAAAAAGATTCAAAACCCTACTTCTCAATCACGTCATTGAATTCAAGTAGAGAATCCCCAACCTATTGTTGAAAGGTAGTTTGGGGCCCAACCTTTCCATCTTGAGGCGATCTAGTTCTGATTGGTTCCATTCCTTCCCAAAGTCTTAATGTCCATATTTATCACTTTCTTCTTCAAAGGTCATTGCCTCATCTATCTCACTAAGGCATGCCAAATGTTGGTTCTTAATGGTCTTAGTTACTATAGTCTATGTCCATATATCTAGACCATATTCACCCTTTTACATGCTATCTGTATGTGCCAAATCGACTCTTGTCATCTAAGTAATCCCTGAATTAGGAAATTATAGAGTACATTTATCAATAGTATATCTAGATGACCTAGATCATAGATCCAAATGGCCTTGGCCCAAATATGACCTTCTATTATAGATATAAGGAATAGTCTCATCATATGGAATCCATACACACATGAGCATTGGATGCATGACCTTAAGATTCCCCTTGGTCCATTTTGGGTTGGCTCCTATTGGCTCCAGATTAAAAAAAATCGCATCACATGACCAGACAAGGTTTTTCAGTTATGTCATTTATAGGAGCCAAAGATAGAGGAGCATCTTCTTTTTTGATGCCCCATATACTATGATATTGGATGGAGATAATATTGACTATTTTGAGACTTGAGGATCTACATTTACACCTTTTATGCTACCCCGACTAGATAAGACGTTATCTCTTAATGAGCCTAAAGTATTCAAAGATGGATCTCAATCTCTATGTGTCCCATCCAAAATAAATTCCTTCATGGGGATCACCTTAAAATTCTTAGGTGTCCCATCTAATCATGGAAACAAGAAATAGGAATATATTGATGATAACTTAGTTTTCATATTAGTGTATCCTCTAGTTTCATCTTGACCACCCTCATCCCCAAATAGGTCAACCAACCTCCTCATGACACATGAGAATTTGTCCTTTCAAGACATGAGGTGTAAAATACCACAACAACAAAATTATTAGCTCCAAGAGTCGTAGAGTTTGGTTCCCACCAACGATCTAGGACATTACTCTTCAAGTTCATTCTAGTTGCCAAAGTGCCATCAAAAGTGCTTTCCACTACACTATGGATGTTGGAAGAGTTGAGCTTTCGTACTCCTACACTTTTCCCAGGATCATGCAATGAATTTTTCTCAACCCCAGTCACAACCCATATGATATCATCTACAAGTGAATTGTCCCTCTCATTGTTAGTGATGAATTTGATGAGGATCATATATTAGGGTCCCCTCACTCATCCTCAATACCCAATTCCAACTCCAACTAGCCTTAATATTCTCTCTTTTGTTTAGCACCAAGAATCGTCAATTTATAACATATTCTTTTTGCACATGAAACTTATTTTATATCTTCTCTTAGATACACATTTAGTTCTCGATATTTCCCTACTTTTAGTATTGACATAGAATTTGTTTTTGCACTGCCATTTTGTACCCACATTGGATGTACTCTTCTAGTCCCATTGAGCTACTTTTGTGGTTACAATTTTTTTAAAATTAATAAATTATCTCATATTATCTTATCTCTTATGCTCTCTAAATGGACTTCATTCACTAATAGCATGATATTATTACAAGTACTAGTTGTTAAATCCAACGTCGTAAACTTATCTCTGAATCCAAAGATGTGAACCCCATGTGAAGGAATCCTTTTAATGTCTTCTTGGTCTTCCAACAAGGTTTTCATGTAATAATGGTCCATTGATGAATCCAAAAATATTTATGTTTTAGACATTCTTGTGATCAAAATCGAATTTATCAACTCTATGTATGTCAAGAAAATCCCTTGGATCATTATTGGTTATGTCCAAGGGGATACACAAGTATGATCTTGACAAGAGTGAAACAATGTTAATTTTGAAGTGAAAAGTGCACAAGATAATAAATTACTTAGCATTCATACTGTCCCAAAAATTTTAAACAATATTAGGATTAGTTGGTGGTAATATACTATATAGTGATGTTTTCAAGGGTTAGCATTGACTATGGCAAGGTGATGAAACCAATGTTTCAATGGATGCCCCTAATGTATGAGGGAAAGAATGAAACACATGGCTAAAATATATCATTGTTTTTTAATTGGAAACGTGAACATACCCACTGGAAAGGAGAAGGAAAATTCCATGTAAACACAACCTAGCATATAAGTGATAATATTTTTCATGCACAAGCCGGGCATACCCTTGCTCCTATGAGTATTAGTCAAATTACAATTAGAAACATAGCATTGTGATAAAGGACCAAGTAAAAATATAATTGGATAATGAAAATGTAATATCCCCTATTACTGCTGATATGAATTTTTTTGTTGGTTGTTGTTGTATTTTGGTGCCTTTGGCAGCAGTTGCCCTCATACCACTGTAGGATCCCCTATGGAATCTCACCCACATTTTCACTTTTCCCAACTGAATAATTTTGTTAAACAGTTTGCTTGCTAATGGTGATCGGTTGTTTAAATATGTTATGTATGTTTTCGTTTTATCTTGTAGAGAAACCATTTGAATTTGCAAAGCACTCAAAAAAATAGATAACAACAAGAAGGAAATGTCTCTATTCATTAACCAATATATCACAGTATTATCTATTATGAGAGCATAAATATAATGCATCAAACCAACAAAACGATGACCTTGAGTTGGCTGAAATAATATTGCACATATATGAAATTCAACCTGAAAGGTTCTCTATTGCAAAACTAGAGTAGTACATGGAAATGAACATTAGTGACTCCAAGAAAACTATGATCATTTCATAGACAACGACAAATAGACAATAACAAGTTGCACATCCCAAGAACACAAATATTGACGAAGCTTTCATAAATATTTCAGTTACAAAAATACATATTGCAGCACTCAGAATTGTACAACAAATCCCTTTTTGATGTAAACCAAAGGTTTCCCAAAACACCTAGCAAATCTCATGCCACGATCACTATCAATAGGAACTTGGCATCCAAACCCACATGAAACCTTCAAACAAATATGTCACGTCCCCTCCCATCGATCCAACGCAAGGAAGGGAACATGACTACAGATCTTGGTCTTTTTACCAAAAACTCATCCCGATTCATTAGATTCATACAAATAAAACAAATGTGTGTAGATGCAAATCAAATTAGACATGCACAGTGGAATTAAACTATCCACACATTTTTCATGCATTTAACATCCGGAAAAGAACATTCTATAATTAATTAAAACATTGCAGAAGTAAAATATGCATAGAGAGAATACTTATCTCGATGTAATGTTGTCCAAAGAAACTAGCTATGTCGCTGCAACATTCCACCCAACCATAGGCCAACTGTGCTCATTAATCTCTCAACATAGTTTCCACCCTCGAGTTGGGCATGATTTCTACAAGGAAAATGGGAGTCTCTAGCTCAGCACAGCCCAAGCAACATTATATCTAATCCAAGCCAGTCCACAGCTGGGTTTATCAGGCCAATGTGAACCCTTCTATTTTTGGATGCTTTCACTCAAGCTCAAGCCAAAACAAGGGATACCCAAACCATACATAGCAGGATCAATTATTGGGCAGGGATACCCATTTTTAACAATGGGATTTACAAAACAGGATGTCCATGGGTTTTCCCCAATCGTGGCACAACAAAACGACTTATGGGGAGAGAAAAATCGACCACAGGGGAACAAATCCAATTTCCCACAGATATAGGGGCATTTAGATGGCGAAAACGACCTCCCAGGATGCCCAAATCAGATTTCTTTTCTTCCCCACAACTCTGCAACACAAAAACGCCCTCTTCCCAGCTAGAAAACCAAGGCAACACTGGAAGAATGTGGAGGAAAACGCCCAGGAAGCTCCGACCGCGTGAGGGAGCAAAGACAATGGTGAATAATGGCTTGGGGAGCAAATTCGTGGCTATTTTCTTTTCCAAGAAGCCAAACGCATTTTTCCAAAACTGATGGCTTTCCCATACCCAAATTTGGACAACTATACCTCTCCATTCCCCAAGGAATTAACTATCTCAACCAATTCTTGGAATAATTAAATGATTGGGTGCATAAGTCACAATGGGTAGTTGAGGGTTTATGGGTTCTCTCATTGACACTTGGCTTGACTTGATTGGCTCCAAGGGTTTGAATATTTCCCTCCCAATTCCTTGTAAAAATTATGCCCCCATCTCTTGTTGCATTGCATTGCATAGTTAGTTGTGGGTATTTTATTAAAATGCATATTTACATGATATTTGCAATTCCATTGTGCCTCGATAGCACGCAAACCATATGCATCACTAAATCGATGGCGGGGCCTTGGCCTTGAGCTCCTCACCACGATTTTATAACAATATTACATCATTTACATTTTAATGCAATGGGGTCAAAATCAGGATATCACAAAATAATCCACACTGAAATATAAGCTTCAATCTCAACTCTACCAATACCAAGTTGCTCAACACCTTCAATGAATGCAAACTCATCCAACAAAAACCCTTATTTCATAACATGTCGTCCATACATAATTTTTCTTGGAAAAAAATCGATCACAACAACAAAACCTAATAATTATCTTTACAAGTCTTCATTAATTTCATACCATAACCATTGAAGTATTGATGTGAAGTCTGAGTGACTGCGCCAGTCACCAACTAGGGAGGAAATTTCACCACCGGAACTGACCTTTCCAAGAGGGTTTTTGTCATCTAGAGGTTGAGATGAACCAAGTTCAATCTCCAAAACCACAAGGGTTTCAATAAAAATAATAATAAACTCAACATACCAAATGAACTCTCAATTCCCCTTTTTATAAGCTTTTAAGGGAACTTTCCAGAAACTCCTTTTTAAAATCACCTTATTAATTTATTAAACATTTTAACTTCAAAAGGTGATTTATTTTATTTTAAAATATTTCCCAGCACTGGAAGTCACTTTTCAGTATCCCAACATTTAAAACTCTTCATCTTGATTCTGATGAGCTATGACATTAAGTTGCCCCATTAAATATTTTAATTAAAATAACAAACTTAGTGAAATTACGTAAATATGGCCCATGGGGCGTAGAATAGATGGTGATTGGGTGTACAATTAAGGTACTCCTTGCGTAAGTTCGTTTGTTTGAAACTCCGTGGGTACAAGCCTATATAAAAAAATTAAATATAGCTCAATATTGCTTCCAAATTATGGGAACAATTGAAAATGCATCAAAACCAAAAACTAACTGCGCAGGAGTGATACCGATGATGAAATATAAACTGACCTGGTTGGGTGACTTACTAAAAATAAATGCTCTCTCCAAGAATTTTGGAGCCCAAACTAGAAGTAAAAAATAACGTCTAAAAGTATCAAATAACTCCTCTAAACCATGTAAGTTCACTAGTAACATCAAATTACCCTTCTGATTAGGATGACACAAACCCAAAAAGTCATTGTTATGGAAAAAATTGCACAAGTGCATTCTTCCACTTGGTGAGGGGATGATCCTTGTAGGTTGCTACAAGGCCTCGGTCCTTGGAGCCCCTTTTTGGTTCTTGGTATTCCTCCAGGTGATCCTGCAAGAGATTGTTACTGTAGTTCACATCCAAACATGAAAATATTGATGAAAATAAAATGAAAGAGATGGGGGGAAGATGCAACTCCAACAACAACCAAAGATATGCTAAACCACTCTTGTATTGCCCAATGGAATAGTTGTACAACACCTAGGAGGTGAAGGCTTCAATGGAATCCAACGATCTCCCTTAGGGAGGCCTTTCTTTTCCAAACTAAATGCTAAGTAGATGGAAGAACAATGGAGTCAAACATTTGCCCCTTGATGGTAGGTGGAAAGCAAGCTTGGGAATGCTCACAGTGGTGGGAAATGGTGGGCTATGAGGAAGCTCCAACTCAAATCCAATAGCATAAAATTGCTTTAATTTCTCTCTACAAAATGCATGTCAATGGCCTCCTTTTATAGGCTAAGAGGTGGCCAACAAACAACTAGATCCAAATGTGAACTCTCCTCCTTCATGAACTAGTTCCAAGGTACACAAGGGGACTGATTAATGCCACCAAGTGTGTGAGGAGTTGAATTCTGGTTCTTGGGGAGGATTGAGACTTTAATGCATCGTTGGGATGAAGTGGTCTCGTTGTTTTGACAATAGCACAACTATTGAAGGAAAAGCCATGCAGGTGTAGCGCGGGCATTGTTTAGATAACTTGCACTACAACGCGAGTAACCTGTGTATACCCGCACTACCCTTTCTTTTGATTTTTTATGGGTACTTGTGGGCTCATGCAATGTTTTGGATCTGTTGAAGATGCATGTGGTGAAATACATTCTTTATGTTGATGACGCTTTATTGGATGAATCATTGAAATGTCGCATGTGTGCGACTTTAAGGCATTAACAGATGCTCCATGATGTATGAGGTTCGAAGGGCACTATAGAGCTGATAATGCAACATGTTTCTTGTTGTTTCTCTCTTGTTCTGTAGTACGAAGCATGTGTGGACAAAATAAGGTCTCCTGTGGGGGAAGATTGCCGGTGACGACTGTTGGAGCTATAATAAAGAATAGTTTTTATACAAATGAGGCAGGCATACCCATGCTCGTGAAATGTTGTCAAAGTTATTACAACAAGAGAGGAAAGAGGTGTCAACTCTACTATACTGCTGGGACATGGATGAAGGAAGCTTCGATCCATGTTAGATTAAATGCCCCCGGAATGGCTGCAAAATATTGAAGAAGTGGGACTGTTGGTGACCATGATAAACCCACTGAGGGTGGGGAACTAAACTTGGTATGTAAATCTACCTGAGGGTTGTACCGTACCAAATATACTGATATCATGATTTCCAAATGTGAACACTTCTATCTTCAAAAGTACATCTCCCCCTGATGTGATGATGTGTTGATGTCGAGCATAGGGGCAACCACTTAATTAGGGAGCACTAATGACTATCCCTACTAAGTTCGAGGTGATCCCTTATAATGATTGAAAGAGATCCCAAGGTATTACTGCAACTACTATAACTCTCAGAATATAGTGTATTGACGTCAATGAGAGTTTAAGTACCTGATAGGTCGACGAAAGTGCTATAGAACTGGCATCATATTGTAACCAATTGATGGACGAACAGACCTAACACAAGAATGGTTGAAAAGTGTGGGAATCATAACTTCCTTTGATCGATGTAACCATGGGGGAGCTGGGACGGAAGCCTTCTATTTCAGTACAGTACAGGTTGAAACAGATGGAGACAAACTGCAAATGAAATGGGTTTTGATGGAGACGCAAAACACAAGGTAATGGAAACTGACAAAACAAATACCGTTGAACATAGGGAGACTCAAATACATTGATCAAAGGTGACCATGGGTTGCTTCCAAAATAATATGGTGTGCCAGCAATGGGAGGTGATGTAGGAATTGGTTGTACATAAAGAATGTTGGCAGGGTGATCTCCATAGTTTTGTGCGTGTCGGAAGACAAATTTGATGATGGGCGGAGTCCCTATGGTTTTGAGTGGATTGGGGGAAACTTTCCAATGATGAAGTGAGGGCCAATTTGCAAATGCAAAGACGGGTGCCCCATGAAACGATGCTATGCAATATATACTTGCGGGCTAACTGAATATAACTAGTTGCTTATGAGGGTGGGGGCGCCATAGGTGTCATTGCGGGGGTGATGATACAAGGGATATGGCAAAGGGTAAAGTGCTCATGGAGGTATGAGGGGGATTTGTGAATCGTTCTCATAACATGTGCCGAAGAATCTGATAAGTGTTTACTTGGTGGAGTAGATGCCCAAATGCAAAAATGATACTCGAAGGGAGGGTTTTTTCAACTTTGGTAAGATTCGTCGGACTTGTGGGGTGTCGACATCATGGGTGTCAATTGATGACGGGGATGGAAATGGTGCGCACAACCATGGGGGAACATGCTATTCATGGAAATGATTTTGATGGCACATCAAGGCCATGGATGGGGACCCTATGGTTATCAGTAGGAATACTGAGATATGCATTGTAAACAGAGCGAAAATAGTGTCTATATGCCAGTTTCAAAATGATACTTGTGGTAGGGTGCGTGACCCCTATTGTTAGATAACAAGAGGCTCCATAATGTCCCAATTGCGGTCCCACACATACGATGCACATACCCAAGTGTAGTAAAGGACATAACCAAGGTATTGACAATACAGAAATCACATAACCAAAACATCGCATACCTATGGGGTACTTGGATATGAAAACAATGTTCTGGTTACTTTGGTTGGAATTTGGATTGATTGGTTCCATGTCAAAGAGCTCAAAGCGATGGTCATTGTGATGCGAACGGGTTTGGAAACGGAGTTACAGTTTTTCCATGGCATTGGTTGGAAGTTTGGGTCAAAAGAGTATTAAAAAAGGGGTGGGGCCCACTTTTCGAAATCATTTGTACTTTGTGCCACTGAAATCCTAGAGTGCAGTTCGAGCGTTTTTGGGAGATCTGGTGCACCATTCATCTATCTATGAGTTCCAGGTAAGCCTAAACCTAGTCCTTTTTTATTTTATCTGTTAAACTTAGGTTTAGGGGTCCCATGGGTGGCCAGGGGTCCTTTTTGTGTTTTTAGGGTTACCGCGTGATATTTTGAGAAAATCCCACGCGGTAGTGCAATATTTTGGTAAAATATCACGCTCTCCTAGCTCGGGGTTTTTTGAAAATCGAGCGCGCTATAGTGCGCTTACTAGCACATAAAAAAATGTATTGTATTGCGCATAGCGCGGGATGTATATGCTTCGGTTGTGCACTGGTTTTAGCACGACTATTCCTCGAACAGTCGCGCTACTTGTGCGGCCAAAATGTATGTCTACCGCACACTGGTTCCATGCGGCCGAATAGAGTTTTGGCCACGCTATGCACAAATATGTTGTAAAGAGTCGCGCTACGCGCAGACCTTCTGAGGAAAGGTCATGCAATTGATTTTTATATGGATAATGGGTGATTATTTCCATTTCCAGGTGGTTGGTTATCAATGATGGCGCACGTTCGGGATGTTGAGTGGAAGGAGAGAGAGTTTGATGATTTCCAAGCGGTTGTGTTGGCTGATCAGGCGACGACCGAGGCTTTACGAGATGTTGGGCTCTTGAAGTTTTTCCAGAGCCCTCTGATGCGGTCGGTCGACTACCTCTTGTGGAAGCTACTGGACATGTGGGGTCATGGCCGTGGAGTGTTCCATGTGGGTGGTGAGGACCTGAGTATCACTATTTAGGATATCTAATTTTTTACGGGGTTGACTCCCCGAGGGGTGAGGGAGCCTCTCCCTCCACAGTTGGTGGGGGAGACGATCCATACCTTAGTGGATCGGTATTGTGGTGGTGACCCGAGTTCTATGAACTCGAGTAGTGTGCTAGTGAGCCATCTGAGGGCTCTACTAGTGGAGGTTGTGGCGAAAACCATTGTGCATGTGTTGGAGGGTGCGTCCCCTAACCGAATTACAGGAGGCCAGCTGCAACTGGTGGAGAGGGTGATGGTTGGGAAGCCCGTGGTGTGGGGTTCGTTGATGCTGCAATCCATGATGCAACAGATGTCAGATTTGCGATGGGGTGTGGGGCGACGCACCTTCTACTATGGTATCGTATTGTGCTCGTACTTATTCGAGCGTTATTTGTCTTTGAGGCCACAAGTCGTGGTTCCCTAGAGGGGGCCACAAGAGCCACAAATGGCGTTCTGGGGGCATATTATTCCCCGTGCTGGTGGTGGGCTTGTGGGGGGATTTTTTACACCACTGGTGTTGGATGTATGGGAGGGCCACATAGGTCTAATCGAGAGTTATCATTGGAGCGGGATGGAATACCGAGGATATCAGGAGCTGCTCGTTCCTGCTGGTGGATTCGGTGCTACTGGTATGATTTTTATAGTTTTGTATTGTTCACATATATATTTGTACATATTGTTTATTTTTGCACATTTGATGGTATATATGTTTATCAACTACTGATGATGGTTTTCTCTTTTGATGCAAATGTTGGTCTTGTGAGTCCACCTCGAAGGTCGAGTCCGAGGAGAGATCATCCTGCCAGCGGAGATGGGCGTGCCATTGGAGGAGTAGGTGCTGCTGAGGGTGGTCCTGTCGGAGAAAGAGGAGTCGGATCTGGCAGAACTGCGGCAGGTGGGGCAGCTGCTAGGTACCAGATGGCGGTTTTGGTAGCCGAATTGGAGAGGAGGTTAGGCGGGATGAAAACTGGAGTTGATGAGTGAGACTGGGTCAACCTCGAGGATGATGAGTTGGACTTGACACTTCATTTGTCAGTGAAGTGTGGGCCATCCTGGCGACAGAACATGCCATGGGTCGTAGTTTCTTTCCATGTGGCACGGGAGGTGTAGGGAGGAGCGGCCCCTCCTCCACGATAAAGGCCATGGTAGGGTCCAAAGTCGGCGCACAAGGAGGCTGTGCGCACATTGGCTATTTTGGGACCCCGAGATCCACCAACTAGCGGGGGAACTGTTTTGTAGAGGGATATGAGCCCTTTTTGTACACATACTTTTTTATGGGCCCATGGGAGACGGGTTTTTAATGTATCCCCCATAAGGCTACCTATGTATATTCCCCAGGAGGGCCATTTTTTGTATATGACACACACACACACACACATATATATATATACCATTTTGGCAGCACATGATGTATGCGTCTCTTGATGTATGTGTATTTTGTTTTATGTTGCCTATGTGTTGATGTGATGTGATGCATATGTAGTAGTTGATATTAGCATATTTCTGTTTGGCATGTATTATTGACTGTAGGACTTGAAATGATGAAATACATGTATGTGTAGTCGTAGGTGAGACACATAGATATATTTATGTATAATTGATATGCAGGGTTATGTGGCTTAGCGATGTTTTAGATGCCAATTCAATACCTCATTGGCGATGGATTTGGAAAATGCATTGCCATTTCTCGGTATATGTGTGAAAGTTATGGTTTCAGACTGTCGAATGAAAAGGCACGCATGCAGAAAATTTTGGAAGAGGCGCAACTTGCGGACCCAGAATATATTATTCAACTGCGATAGGACAAGTTGGGAGTCGAGGTGTACTTGTAAATGGTGAATTCCCAGTTGTATGGCATTACTTAAGAGACCTATTACGGCATCGTACTTTGCTTAGTTGTTTGTTAGTACCCCCAAGCATATTCCTCCAGTGTGGTGAAGTGTGTGGGAAGGGGAATATATAACCCAGGCAGTGGACGTGAGATGTTTGGACCATCGACTGGCAGCATCTACATAACTGATGTAGAAGTCCGCTGGGGAGCCATCTGCATTTGAAGAAGAGAGGTAGTTTACTTTCTTGATTTGAGATAGTGTGAAACGAAAGTAAAAAATTTGGCACAAAAATAAGAATATCAACGGTTGGTGTTGGATGTCTTGTTTGTGCTTGGGGGGGTACAAACCCCCTATTTTGGTTGTTATTTTGTTGGGAATGCTTGTAGGTGGTCTACGTCTTCATCAGAAGATGAGGAATCACTGCAAGTGAGGACACCGACTAAAGTAGATTCGGCATTGATGGTGTCTGGGAAGGTCGATAATACCTTCTCGATTGATGACGCTTGGGGTTACACTAGGTGTTTGTAATTGCTCTTGCATTCTCATCATTTCAAGATGACTTTGTCGTTCAGCGTGAAAAATGGGGCATTGAATGGAGTAATGGGTGGTCTCTCCACAAGATCGACAAGGTCTTGGTACGTGTGGATGGAAGCATTCTTGGTCTTCTTGAGTGTTGATTTGTTTCATTATGCATGCGATGGCGCTAGGAGGGAGCATATGGGTGGAGTGCCCATATGACGAGCATTCATTATGTGATGGTGTTGTCATAACTTTAGCTGGGTCTTGCAACATTACATGATCTACCACGTTTTCTGCAGTTCGCGCAAATTTTGTTGGAGGGGTGACTGATGGAGCCGCCGATGTGGTGATCACATTAATGAATGCAACTTCCTGGTTTAGTGAGACAGATTGTTTTCAATGCCTCTCGATATCGAGGGAGTTCGGGGAAATGGTGCGTATAGTGCCCATGCTAAGTGCAAATGGAACATGTGTGATTTGTATGCAATGTTTTGGACTTAGATGTGGGAGAGGGAGGGGTGCCCCCTTTCACCATTGGTGGAGTGTGGGTAACGCTAATGGGAGTGTTAAGCAAATTCCGTAGCTCCGGTAGAGTAGGAAATAGATTGGTTGTGTGGCCTTGCTTCCCGCAAATAGAACATGATGGTGTGACCCTTTGGGTGGGAGTATTGAACATAATTGGAGCTTTTAACTCATGATGCCCCCTGCTTTAGTCTTAGCAGTTTATACTAAATTAGATGTAGGGTTTGGTAATAGGGGACCTTTCAACTTTGGTTGTTTGGTGCCCCCATTAGCAGTCTTAGCGACAACCGATTGTGGGGTAGTTGCGGATACAATAGGTTGGGATGTTGTAACTAGACGTGTTACTGGAATTGCAGCCTTACTAGCCGAAACAGGGATAAACTCATAATGGGCGATTAGTTTAGAAGCCATCTCTGGGAAGGGTGGTGTAAGGTACCAAACTGGGATTCCCAAATTTAGCACAGGTAGAGTTAACTGAGCCATAACCATTGTCCCTTGTACACCCATGGGAGGATACAAGAATGGGATTTGAAATATTGGTGGGACTGATGGACTCAATGTTTGTTCAATTCCATGGCTGAGCGGTGGTGCTTATGACAACATTGAGGTGGAAGTAGCTCCATTTTCAGCGGTGAAAATTGTGCACATTAGGCCATCGATTGATGTAGGGATCTTTTGTGGTGGTCCCGAATATACTCTTAACAAATTGGAGTCCTTATACATACCAGGGAAGATTTCAACATATGGTGGATCATCGCTTAGTACAGTTGGCAGGACATTGTCAGGGTTACTTGTGGTATTGGGGTCATAATAGTTAAGTTGGTCAAGAGTAACTACTTTCCCATTTAAGGGAAACATCATGATATGGAATACTGAGGAGGCTATCGCCTTCATGGCGTACATATAACTACGCCCCAAGAATATGTTGTAGTCGAGCTCTACGTCAACTACTTCGATATCGATCATAATCACATTTCCCCCCAATTCTATGGGGACATTTTTGTACAATCCTCTTGGTTGGGATGGTCTCCCATCATATGCACGAAGAGAGATAGACGAGGGGACTAGTTCAGGAGATCCTAAACGTTTCCATACTTTTACGAACATAACGCAAGTGGATGTGCCTTCGTCAATGATACAACAATGGATCATGACGTTTTTTACTGTGACTGGGACTTGGAATGTGACTAATGATAGTAGTCCCAGATCACCTTTGTCAATATAAAAGGTCATGAGGTATGAGTCGTATGGATCGACCGCACATAGTGCATTAAGTAATGCCTTCCGCTAGGTTGGGAAAGACTGACATGGTTGTCGGGGATTGAGCCAACTCATCCACTATACTGTAATTGTGGGTGGATTTCATGTGAGGATTATTAGGGGTACGCCAAAGTGGAATTTTTGGAATCCATTGGATTTGTTCGGTGTTCGATCGAGGGATCTGTAGAGGGCCTCTCGAGGGGATAGGAATGTCTTCCACTTGGGGGGTGGAAGGTCCATCATAAACTTTGGCTCGTGTTTGGAGGTTGATGTCCAACGCATGGATATTTTGGAAAGAGCTATCGTCGGGTGGGCGAGGATTTGGTTCTTGTGTCACTGCCCCTTGATTAGCAAAGGGTTGTTGTAACACTATTGTTTGTGGTTGGGGAGGATTCGTTGCCTGAGGAGGGTTCCTCACCATTTTATTTTTATCCTCAACTAATTGTTGGCAGTCAGGGATAAGAGGACAATGATGTGTGTAATGACCATAATCACCGCAAATGGAGCAGCAATAATTGGTTCTTAGGGGAGGATTATTTCCTTGTTTGGGGGGATTGTTAGTCCCTGCATTTGGATCCCCCGTATTCTGGTTTTGCTGGGGAGGGGGATTTCCCCCCTTTCCCTGGTTGATGGTTTTTCTTATTCTTACCTTTCTTCTTCCCCTGATTCTATGGATTATGGAGATTTACGGCATTCAATTGCTCAAATTGTTGAGCTTGTTGAACGTAAGAAGGTTGGACTAAGTTAACCCCCATGTGGGGGGCATGTTGTTGACCAATTGGGCATGGGAATGGATAATAGGGGTTATATCCCGACGGTGGGATAAATGTTGTTTGTGCTCCATACAAGGTGGATGTAGGAGCGACTTGCGCCATTGGTGGTGTAGGAACTGTCATTGTTTGGATAACGTTTGGGTATGTAGGACTGTATGGTCCATACTGTAATTGACCAACTATTGGTGTTGGTACTAGTGTGGGGGGGTACCGATGCAAGTGGCATGGATGGGTAATACAAAACCATGTTGAATGGAACCAACGTGATAGGAGGAGACTTTCCTAAATGGGAAATGGACCCAATAAGCCCATCCATTGAATGTGACGAGATTGAAGGTGTAGGATCCAACGACTGATGCCGGGGGGGCATCAGGCATGGTTGTGTAAAGGTATCCAGACTGTGCATATATGAGGTTGAAATGTTGTTCTTTCATAATAGCCTCTTCCGCGCTTTGTGGCATGGAGGTGGTGACATCTTTAGCTATGGTGGGTTGGAGAGATTTGATGAACCAATCCAAAAGAAAGGGGGGTTGTATTTCGATCTTACATAGTGTGCGGCGTCTACGCCACTCATGGATGTGGTCCGCGATGTGGGTGGAAGTATTTTGATGAAACTCAGTGATAATTTTGAGGCATATATCATGCTGGATTGGTATTTGAAAGTACAAGATAAATGTGGTGGCTAATGTCGCAAATGTTGAATGAGTGTTAGTTTCTAGGTTTACGTACCATTTTGTTGTTGTTCCGGTGAGGGTATGCTGGAAGAGGTGAAGTCTCATGGGGTCATCCACTATGCGGTTATAGGAACACCATAAGTGGAAAGACATAACATGGTTGGCGGGATTGTCTCCCTATTTTCCTTCGAATTTGGGAATATTGGAAGAAAGCTTTTCTGGCATAGTCGGCCATGTAGCATCATGATCAATGGGGTCATTTGTTAGTTTGGACAAATCAGGTAGATTTAAACTAGCCATAAATGGTAAGGTAGGTACGACGGGTCTTTCCATTCTATTTGGGATGTGATTTCCACGAGGGGGAGACCCAGGTGGTGTTGTAAACAACGGTTGATCGGGTCGAGAGAGGTGGGTAAAAGGGATTCGAGGGATCTCCTGGGGGAGAATCCAATGGGGTACTACTTCTGATGGGAAGAAGTGGTGTAATTAATAGATTCTCTGAGGGGAGAAAATGTACCTAGCAAGGCGTGGCCTTGACCAAATGATCCTATCAATGTTGTTTGGGAACGACCTCGGCTTGAATTCCCTCCACATGTAATATGGGGGGGTGTAAAAACACCCCTCGAGAGAGGGGATAGGCCATGTAGTCTATGATACTTCCTTGGGATGTTGTTTTGTTCCTCAATGGTGAAGAATTTGTGTCAATTTGAGAGGGATAATGGAATAAACACAATTAAACAAATGAAAAAATATGCCAACCACAATAGATGCAAAATGGTGCGATAAGTGAGTGATATGTGCAATATTGGTTTTAGTGCATGAGTTCCCACATGTAGGTTCTTTGTATTACAAGTTAGTGAACTTGTAGTTAAAAAAGAAAATAGATGTAAATTCCCTACGATCTTCCTCTCAAATGTAACTAGGCCTCCCAAAAGTACAATTGATGGTGATAATGGTATCCACTCACCAATCGACTAGTGGAGGTAACAAAGAGCTAGTTCTACGTGTGATGGGGCCAATGATCCAATCAAGAAGACTTGGCAACACCTCCCAACGGCAATAGCTAACTTTAGGAGTCAATTTCACTCACAATTTCTCCTTGGTGATATCCTAAGTTGGGCCACTAAGATACCTTGAGTCAAGTGTGGATCAGTGGTTTAGCCTTCACGATATAGTTTCATCTCCCTACAACAAGCTGAGTGGCTTGTAGGGGAGAGCAGGGTAGATATACCTCGTCTTTCACCTCCTTGGTCACGACGCACTTATGATCTGTGTTTTCTTTTAACACTTGCTCATAGCAGGATTTTGTAAGTACCCTAAAAGACAACAATGTTATGTTTAAAAATATCACTAATAAAACTAGATTGGTGGGCATTAATGGATGCCTAGTCCAATCGATCCTATCTAACTAAAATATTCTTGTGTTCCCTCCTGTGGAGAATTTTAGTTGGTTAAGACATTTACAATGTTGATTTTAAGGGGTTTGTATGTTTCACTTATGGAGTTTAAGAGGGGTATTTCACAATCCCTACCTTTCTGATTCACCAAGCTCACATGAAGTGAGAGGTGAAGAGCATACTAGTATTGGAAGAGTATTTAGGAATCTTATTGTGTGCTAGTGGAGCAAACATATGTGATGAAAGAAAAAAATGATTTTATCGAAAAATTAACTAAAAGAGTATATCAAACAATATGTACTTTTAACTCTAAGAGATGCTCATGGCGTTTTGCAAAATCAAATATTCTAACTAATAGACAAGTGTGCAAAGGAGGTATTTCACATTTCTCTCCCTTTTTCTGATTCACCAAGCTCACATGAAGTGCGAGGTGAAGAGCATGCTTTGGGCTACAAGTGTTTTTAGGTCCTTGCTTGTGTGCAAATAGTGTTTTCTACACTAGCAATACTACTAAAAACACCATTTCAATTGATGCATAAACAAGAAATGGTCTTGAATACTAGTGTCAACAATGGGGCCCGTTGAAATCCTCAAAGTTAGTTACCTAGTTAAGTTTCAAGAGATATGTACTCTTTACTTCCTAATATTGGTCTCGGTGCACTAACTACTAAGAAATTAAGTAATTGGGTGAATTAGCCTTAATTTAAGTTCATTAGTAAGCAGCCATTGGGCTGCCAAACTAAACTATGCAAATAAAAAGCAAATAATCAACAGTAGCACGGCCAAGCCACACTTTGTTGCGTGGCTAGCGCGGATAAATTCAAAATAGATGCGCGTAGGGCATGTAATGAACTGACCTCACGCGCGTGTGAAATGAGGGTTGTATCGCGGGTTGTGAATTGGTAACCTGTGCGATTGTCAGAGACGATTTCACGCTATCAGCGTGGCAGAGATGTTGGGAACCGCGTGGCTACGTGAAAAAATAACCTATGGCCGTGACGGGGCTAAATTCTAGAAGCAAGAGGTGGAATACCTGCTCTTCTGCAAGTTACAAACACCCAGAATTAGATACCTAGCATAAACCAACCTAGTTTAAAAAGAAATGAACAAAAATAAGTATGGTCGCCATTAGAATTGTTATGGAAAAAATTGCACAAGTGCACTCTTCCACTTGGTGATGAGCTAAGCCTTGTAGGTTGCTACAAGGCCTCAGTCCTTGGAGCTCCTTTTTGGTGCTTGGTATTCCTCCAAGTGATCCTGCAAGAGATTGTTAGTGTAGTTCACATCCAAACATGAAAATATTGATGAAAATAAAATGAAAGAGATGGGGGAAAGATGCAAACTCCAACAACAACCAAATATATGCTAAACCACTCTTGTATTTTCCAATGGAATAGTTGTACAACACCTAGGAGGTGAAGGATTCAAGGGAATCCAGCAATCTCCCTTAGGGAGGCCTTTCTTGTCCAAACTAAATGCTAAGTAGATGGAAGAACAATGAAGAGAAACACTTGCCCCTTGATGATAGGTGGAAAGCAAGTTTGGAATACTCACAATGGTAGGAAATGGTGGGCTATGAGGAAGCTCTAACTCAAATCCAACAACATAACCTTGCTCTAATTTCTCTCTACAAAATGCATGCCAATGGCCTCATTTTATAGGCTAAGAGGTGGCCAACAAACAACTAGATCCAAATGTGAACTCTCCTCCTTCATGAACTAGTTTCAAGGTACACAAGGGGGCTGATTAATGCCACCAAGTGTGTAAGTAGCCAAATTCTGATCCTTGGGGAGGATTGAAACTTTAATGCGCCGCTGGGATGAAGTGGTCCCATCATTTTGACAATAGCGCGACTATCGAAGGAAAATTTGCCTGAGTGTAGCGCGAGCATTGTTCAGCTAACATGTGCTACAATGCGAGTAACCTGTGTAATACCTGCACTACCCTTTGTTTTGACTTTTTCTGGGTACTTGTGGGATCATGCAGTGTTTTGGATATGTTGGGGATTCCTGTGGTGAAATGCATTCTTTATGTCGATGATGCTTTACTGGATGAATTGTTTAAATGTCGCATGTGTGCGAGTTTTAGGCGTAAACACTCATCTCCAACGACAAAGCAAAAGAACCCAAAAATTGGGACATTACAGTCCTCTCTTCCAAAATATTTCTTGTCCTCAAGAAATGCCAACCTAAACCCAAACCCAAAATACTATACCATATTGAAACCAAGAACAATCCCAGGGTCCCAAGTCAACCTAGGAGATATGTAGTGCCATCCTCTCAAGGAGATATGTAGTGCCATCCTCTCAAGGCACTAACCTGTAGGGTAACAACACAAGAAATATCCTAAAAACTATTGATATGAAGAGAAAATAGATACTGCAAGAACTCGGACGACCCCTCAGAGAGTCACTCTTCTAGGAAACCAATCCAAGGCACAATAGGAATAAGCTCAAGAAATTAAACATCAAATTTCTCATTCCCAATAGCTACTGAAATACAAACCAATATGATCCCAGGGTTCCAAGTTAATCTCATAAAGGAACCAATGCACTGATATTATGCCACTCTGATCATAACTATCTAACCATCATTCCCATACTGCATTCTCCTCTCTTGGAACCCCGAAAAGTAATCATCATTAAATCCCATATTGAAATACTTGAAAGGATTGAAATCCACACCAAGAGACATATCCTACTAAGGCATCTTAGTGAAGTCCAAAGCTGCAATCTCTCTGCTAGGATCAGAAAAGAAAATCTCCCCAACCATAACATATAACCCTCAACATATCCCCTCATGTTGGTCCTAAAATAAAGCTAATCAAACACTATCAAGGGGATAGTATAGAAGATGTCAACAAAACCATTTCTAAAATTATCCATCTAGGAAAAGCCAAGGAATATTAGTGAAGTCCGGAGCTGCAATATCTCTGCCAGACTCAATCCTAGGAAACAGAAAATAAAATCTCCCCAACCATAACATATAACCCTCATCATATCCCCTAATGTTGTTCCTAAAATGAAGTTGATCAAACAGTATCAAGGGGATGGTATAGAAGATGTCAACAAAACCATTTCTAAAATTAGCCATCTAGGAAAATCCTCTATGGTCACAAACTGAAAAAGTATCAATGACACTTATTCTCCAAGTGTCAATTATGGTAAATCCTGAATACTCCAACACACCGAGTTTACTACAATCATCCAAACCTCATTTGAGGATATGCATATCAACATCATGAAATGAATGCAGTAACCATCACTCACCCAAGTGGAAGTGGAAATTAACTGAACTATACTCGGAAAATATCCCACAATCGATTGCACCATGTAATATCTGTATCCGGATATTCTCATGTTGTGATCGTGTCCGAATCACAATAAGACTATTCAAGTGAATAGTCAACCAATAGAAAATAACTCCATTTGGAAAGAATAATTAATATTGAATATATATTGATGAGATATGATTACATTACAATTTGATGTACCATTTAAATATGGTCATATGTGCCTTTTCAATGGAAAGGTACGTCTATCTATCCGATTAATTACATATCAATTTTATTTAATAATTGTTTAATTACTTTTTTTTATTATTTAATTTATTTTTTTATTGATATGTTTATATATTATTTTATTTGCTACATGGCCTTCCTCTTCCCAACTCTTTGTCCTCAAAGCATTAGTGATGAAGGTGGCGTCTTTCTTTGTATATACTTTATAAAATTAGTTTATAATTCTAATATACTAAGTAAAACCATGTGCAACTTCATAAAATCATGTGTGGTTTCATAAAACCATGTGCGGTTTCATGAATGTTATTCTTTGACCTTTTTTTTTACTCTTTCTTTCTTTCTTTTCTCTTGCAGATAATTCCTTTTTTCTACTTCTTCTTTGTAATATTTTTTTTTTTACTTCTTGTTCTCTTCTTCTTATTTGCAACTGAAATAATTACTTCTTTTTTCTTTTCTTTTTTTCCCCTTCTTGTATTCTTGATTTACGGTTGTCTTTGAATTTTGCAACGGAATAATATATATTTTTTATTAACTTGATTTGTTTCAAAGTTGCGACTAAATCTTCTTTGGGTCAAAAGCCTACTTTTGGACAAGGTCTTAGATTTTTGGGAAACCCAAAAAATGATGGCCAAAAGCCAACGTGGATCAAAGATCCTTAATAAGAGAAGCTTTGAGAATGGTTTGTGGCCAAAGGCTGGAATCAAGCCCAAGAAGGGGCTCTGATACCAATGTAATATATGTATCTGGATATTCTCATGTTGTGATCGTGTCTGAATCACAATAATACTATTCAAGTGAATAGTTAACCAATAGAAAATAACTCCATTTGGAAAGAATAAATATTATTGAATATATACTGATGAGATATGATTACATTACAATTTGATGGACCATTTAAATATGGTCTTATGTGCCTTTTCAATGGAAAGGTACATCTATCTATTTGATTAATTACATATCAATTTTATTTAATACTTGTTTAGTTACTTTTCTTTTATTATTTAATTATTTGTTTATTGATAAGTTTATATATTATTTTATTTGTTACACACCATAGCCTGCAAGAGCTCAAAATCTATATGCCCATGGACTGAGGTCACTATCAACAACGTGGAAAGGCAAGGGAAGCAGTAATCAATATGAAATCCTTCTGAAAACATAGGATTTAGAAGTATGGAAGTAGCTGGAAAATCATTTCTCGTGACTAGATCATCTCTACCAATCACTGCAAACCACCAATTTATCAATGCTTGATCTGAAGAAGCTAACCAAACATCTATATGACATGAATTGTAGCCCAATGTAAACTTATTGGAAAGTTGAAAGCGATATCATTATTGAAATTTGGCTCACAATTCCAATTCCGACTCAACACCATACCATTGGGAAATGCACCTGGTTCCCAAATCCTATGATCGACTCTAATATCATCACTAGAATCAGAAAGAGTTCCATCATCCCACTCGAAAAGTGGACTACCCAAATAAGACTCAGTATACATCTCAGACAATGGATTATCAACTAGTTGAATGCTATCATTATCCTCATGCTCAACCCAATTCTCTTGTTGGTGCAAACTTCCCGTTTCTAATTTCTTTGGGAAGTGAATAAGATCAAAATCTTTCTAAATGCTATCAATCTCTTCAATTACCTACTTAATTTATTTGACCCTTTCTCTATTATCTTGTTCCTTGAATTGTTTGTCCACATAAATTTGATTTTCTACTTCAAGTAGTGCATTTTGAATGTTTCCCAATGAAATTTTGGTTGATTTAATCTCATTGGTGAGCTCTTCAACCTTAAAACTTAATTCTTTGGATGTAGATGTAGCCTTACCCTCCATCTTAGTAGTCACATCTCTATATTTTATCAAATGCAAATAGGTTTATTCCATGTCTCCCATCATGCTCTTAATGTTTTGCAAATCAACCAGGAAACAATTTGTTCATACTGATTTCTTGGTATCTTTTGGATGAGATTTTCAACAAGACTCTTCATGTTGTCCAACTTAGATAATGTTTGCACTTCATTTTCAATTGACACCATCAATTGTTTCTTCCAAGTTTCCTCATTAATGTCAATACCATGCAAGTTTAGTGATATGATGTTATGATGCATATAAAAAATAGAATTTCTTTCGTAGTAGATGGACATGAACAACAACAACTCCAAGAAAACCATGATCATTCCATACATAGTTTCTAGTATTGAACAAGAGAAAATAGAATAATAAGTTGCACTTACCAAGCACACAAAAATTGACAAGGATTTCACAAATATTTTAGTTCTGAAAATGCATATTGCATCACTCATAATTGTACAACTCCCTTTTTTATGCAAACCAAAGGTTTCCCAAAACACCTAGAAAATCTCATGCCACTATGATCAACAATATGAACTTGGTATCCAATCCCACGGGAAACCTTCAAACAAATGACCCACACTGAAACACAAGCTTTAATATCAACTCTACCAATGCCAAGTTGTTCAACACCTTCAATGAATCAAAACTCATCCATCAAAACCCTTATTTCATAACATGGCGCCTAGACATAACATAATTATCTTTTCAAAGTTTTCATTAATTTCATACCATAACCGTTGAAGTACTGATGCGGAATCTGAGTGACTCCACAAATCACCATCTAGGAAGGAATTTTTCACCACCGAAACTGATCTTATCAAGAGTGTTTTTTTCATCTAGAGGTTGATATTAACCAAGTTCGATATCCAAAACCACAAGGGTTTCAATAAAAAAAAATAGAATAAACTCAACATACCAAATGAACTCTCAATACCCCTTTTTATAATCTTTTTAGGGAACTTTCCAGAAACTCCTTTTTAAAATCACCTTATTAATTTACTAAACCTTTAAGCTCCAAAAAGTAATTTATTTTATTTTAAAACATTTCTTGGCACTGGAAGTCTCTTTTCAACATCCCAACATTTTAAAATTTCCATCCCAGTTCCAATGAGATATGATACTAAGGTGACCCCTTAAATATTTTAATTAAAATAACAACTTTAGTTAAATTAATTAAATATAGCTCAATATTGCTTCTAAATTACGGGAATGGTTGAAATGCATCGGAATTGAAAAATAACTGCACAGGATTGATTTCGATGATGAAAGATGATAAATAGACCTGGATGGGTGACTTACTAAAAATAGTTGCTCCCTCCAAGAATATTGGATCCCAAATAGGAAGTTGGAAATAACATCTGAAAGCATCAAATAACTCCTCTAAACCATATGAGTTCAATGGTAACATCAAATTACCCCTCTGATCAGGCTAACACAAACCTAGAAAGTTAGCTCCATTTGTAAAGCAAGAGAACCCAAAAATGAAGACATTACATAAAAAAAATGAAATGGATTCAAGTCACAATACATCAATACATCTCTTGGAATAATTGGAGGGGCACAAAGTTTGGAACAAATAAGGTCCATATATAGTAGGGATCACATGTACAAGCTCAATGATATCTTGAGTTGGAGATATACATGTCCAAGAAAACTACAATTTGGAATATGGAACACAATCAACTACAAGAACCTCTATGATGGGATAAAGGGTCTAAGTCAGTTGTGGGAGAAACCTTCTAGTTAGAAATCAATGATAGTATTCTCTAGTAGATGCAAGGTAGATTTCCATTGATGGAATAGATTCATTGAAGTCAAACATTGGAAGGAACCACCTATTTAGTACCCAATTTTAAAAGAACTTTCATAATTGAGGTAGACTACCAATGATGAAAATGGATAACAAGGTACACAATCAACCCTTTGAGAAATATGTGTTGTGGTCAATGAGGGAATACCTATTGGGAGAAAAGAAGTGATGGAATCCCTTAAACGAATCTAAGGTTGTACAAAATACTAATGTGATGTTGATATTAATACTTGATATTGGGAATGTTGACATGGGTATGTGACACCAAATTTTCCTTGATGTGAATAAAATATGAGGATGGACCTAGGAAGTGGCCACGAGTAGAGAACCAAGGAAAATTGATTCAACCAAATTTAGAATGATTGGTAATTGGGTGATAGAGTATAAGTAAGTGAATGTGGAAAACCAAACCCAAGGACCATAATGAAGGCATTCTATGGTGTAGGTGAGTGAACTGATATAGTTTCTCTGGTTAAGGGTGATAGAGAATCCTTCCTAAACTCATGGATTAACTAAGGTCTCTTCTCTTTCCAACTATTTCATTTTATTTTTTTTCTATTTTTTCCATTTTTAGTTAGTTTAGAAAGAATGAAAAAATGAAAGAAACATTAACGGTAAAGATAGGAGATGAGTGGAAAATATTGGTAGTTGGCTCCCTAGTGCACATAGGAACATCATGGGGAAAAAAGAAGAAGAAGCTAATCAACAAGGAAAGAATGGGTACTCTAGCACATCGCCTTCAAGTGATGAGGGTATAAATGTAGATGGAGCTTTGCAAAATGGTATAGAAAATCAAATAAAGAAAGTAGCAACGAATAGTTAAAGTGGGCAACAACAAGAAAAATGGTTCAAGTAGCATAGCGCAAAACATAAAAACATAAATAGGTGGGAGTCAAATGAAGAATGGTTAGAAACTTATAAGAGATAAATGAGGCTTAATAGTCAATCTCAAAAAGTGGGATCCCCAAATGAGAGAGCTCATGATAGGTTCCAAAAAGGTGAAGTGTGTTAAACTAGGGTGACCCATCATGGAAAAATTATATCCAAACAAGAGAAAGAGAGAGGTATGACAATGTTTAATGCAGTATCATGTGACTAAGTGGACCCTAAGATAAATAAGGGATACAAGAAGGTTCAAATGCAATAATGGAGAGGCAATACCTAATCCTACACGCCAATTCCAAAGTGATAATTGAAAGAGTTGGAAGGAATGATAAGAACGTCCCAAATGATAAAGAATTGTACCAAATGGTTTCATGCACACATGAAACAAAACCCATCATGTGAAAAAGATCGAGAAAATAAAACCAATAATGGCTACATGACAATACTTTTAATTTTTAATCATGTTATTGATAGCTTTAATGTGCCCAAACAACTCATGTTTTACTATGGAAATGATTTTCAAATTGGCATGATGAATGAATTATCCACCAAGTTTGGATTTAAAACAAATATGTTACCCATTACTATAGCATAGATATCAACTTGATAAAAACATGTGGCCTCAAACAAAACTTGTAGCCCTAAAACCATATTTTTGCATCAAAAACCTAAAAATCAACTCTTAGTTGAAAAGTGTTGCTACCATTAACACCTTTCATTTTTAGGTTCAGAATTACAAGTTTTTGCAACCATGTCATTAAGAACCTGTAATATTGTTAGAAAACCTTAAAATCAACCCTCATATGGTTGTTAAATTTTGAGCATTAATTCACAATACTCTTGGATCTTTACTGAGAGAATAACATATACAGTATATCAATGCATAACAATCACAATAAGCATGACACACATCACAAGAATCAAAAGCATGAGAGACAAGAGACACAGAGTTTCCGTGGGGAAAACCCTAAGGTGAAAAACCCCACAACTTCCTTAGAGATAGAGAGAGCAATGGCTCAACCAAAGTACAACCAAAATACACTTGATATAGTCTCCTAGAGCAGATGATCCTCCTCCTCACTAGTGCGCCACTTTCTGAGTGAGAGAAGTGTGTCTTTTCGAATGATACAAATAGAGATCTCCCAATCTCTATTTATACTTAACCTGTTTGCCCAGTTACACTATGGGGCCGACTTGTCTATCTAGATACATCCACAATATAATATATATTTCAGGGCCGACCCCACACATGGTGGTCTGATAACCCATCGGCAAGTACACACACTTGCGACACTTGTCAGTCCACATGATGACACTTCCTTATAGAGGAATAACACATCTCTTATAAGGGTACAATAAATATATATGAAATACATAGATGAAATACATTCCGAAGTTACATATACATCAACACTCCCTCTTAACTATGAAGGTTTTTCTCGACACAGTTCTATTAGACAAGTCTTCTTCTCGGGATCATCGTCATCGATGCATCGTCATCATCATCGTCACTGCTGCTGCTATCTCAACCAATCTCTGACTCTACTTGTCATAGGAAGTTCTACAGAGCCAGTCCTTTTTCATACGAGATGTAGGCCCACCACCTGCAGGTCTTCATCATCTGTGCGAATGGTCTGATAGAGGTGGCCTCTTAGGACTAATTTTATGTGCGGATGCAATACTGGAAAGAGTATCCCAGGAACATTTATGTGCCTAAGCACGACTGGCAAGATCTCCCAGGACTGATTACATGCATCTCCTCCACAATACCTTTAAAGAGCATCCCAGGAACATTTATGTGCCGCAGCACGACCGGCAAGATCTCTAAAGAGCATCCCAGGACTTATTACGAGCATACAGCTCAACCTCTCGGATCTCCAGGACTGATTACATGTGGATAGACAAAACCTTTAAAGAGCATCCCGGAACATTTATGTGCCACAGCACGACCGGCAAGATCTCTAAAGAGCATCCCAGGACTAATTACGAGCACACAGCTCAACCTCTCGGATCTCCAGGACTGATTACATGTCTTCGTAGTAATACTTCATCCCAGGACTGATTACGAGCACACAGCTCAACCTATCGAATATCTGAGGACTGATTACATACTACATAGCAATACCGGAAAGACTACCCCAGGAACATTGATGTGCCGCAGCACAACCGGCAAGATCTCCTAGGACTGATTACATGCTATTTGCACAACCTGCCACATATCATCTCTGACCTTCGAGTATCAACTTGATACTCATGATCCACACAATGTATCCATCAACATACATGATCTACCTGATCATACCTGATACATATCAACATACATGATCTACCTGATCATACAATGTATCCACCTATTACATATATAAATACATGGTCCAAGCATCCAACATGATGCATATACAAAATAAATGATCCAACTGATCATATCCAGTATCCAACATGATGCATACATACATATACATATAAATGATCCAACTGATCATATCCAACATCCAACATGATGCGTACAGACATATATAAATGATCCAACTGATCATACAAAGCAGAAACCAGAACATCATCTTGATGCTCATCATCTAGCGCTTACATCCACAGCCATGTGAAGGATCCTCCTTCCAACATGCTTGGAATGGCTTCAGCAAATGTGTCCATCACTTCTTCCTCGAAGTGTCCTCGATCTGAAGAACACCCAGCCTCTCCCTGAAGTAATTGAACTTCACCCTGGCTAGTGGCTTCGTCATCACATCTGCAATCTGCTCGTCCATCGCAACATACAGGAGCTTCACAACTCCTCTCTGCACCATGTCCCTGATATAGTGATATTTGATCTCTATGTGTTTCGACCTGTCATGAAACACTGGGTTCTTAGACAGCTTCACACAACTCTTGTTATCACAAAAGATACCAGTAGCATCCAGCGGGAGATCAAATAACTCAGACAGTAGCTTCCGTAGCCATACTGCCTCACAACTAGCTGAATAGGCAACAACATACTCTGCCTCAGCTGTACTCAGTGCTACGCAGGACTGCTTCCTGCTAAACCAAGAGATCACACCTGATCCCATACTGAAGCAGCACCCAGATGTGCTCTTCCTATCTGCAGCACTGCTGGCCCAATATGAATCAACATAACCCTGCAGGTTAAACTTTTGATTCGCTTCATACTTGAGCCCATAATCCACTGTACCCTTCAGGTACCTCAGGACATGCTTTATAGCAACCAGGTGAACACTCCTCGGATCCATCAGGAACTGGCTCAATGTGTTCACTGCAAAGAAAATATTTGGTCTCGTGTTTGTCAGGTACATCAAGGACCCAATCATCTAACGATACATAGAGACATCAACCGGCTCAGATGAAGCATCACATAGAAGCTTTAGATTCGATGCCATGGGTGTGGCCATGGCCTTGCAATCCATCATCCCAAATCTCTTCAGGATATCTACTGTGTACTTCCCTTGACCAAGGAAGATCCCACCTGAATTCTGCCACACCTCCATACCTAGGAAATAATGCATCATTCCCAAATCTTTCATATCGAACTCAGCAGCAAGCTTCCTCTTAGTATCTTCAATCAATCTGTCATCTCTTACAAATAAATCATCCACGTACAGAAGTAGAATCACAGGATTTCCTTCCTCAACCTTGTAGTAAAGATTGGAATCCGCTTTACTCTTGGTAAAGCCCAAACTAGATAGGAAACTGTCCATCCTACCATACCAAGTTCTGGGGGCTTGCTTCAAGCCATACAAGGCTTTCTTCAATCTGCACACATATGACTCCCTGTCATGTATTTCAAAGCCGAGTGGCTGCTCCACATATACTTCCTCTTCAACTACACCATTCAAGAAAGCAGTCTTGACATCCATCTGGTGTATTTTCCATTTCATTGATGCAGCTAGGGCAAGTACTGTTCTGATGGAAGTATCCCTGGCTACAGGTGCAAAACTTTCTTCATAATCTATTCCCTCTTTCTGAGAGAAGCCACGAGCTACGAATCTTGCTTTGTATTTCTCTACACTGCCATCTACAACATGCTTGATTTTGTAGATCCATTTGGAAGTCACAACAGACTTCTCTTTAGGTCTTGGGACAACATCCCAAACATCATTTTTCATTATTGATTGGTATTCCTCAACCATAGCATCCTTCCATTCTTTCTTTTCCACTGCTTCTTCATAACTGGAAGGTTCTTTGTTCATAATGTCATAGAGTAAAGCAACATAGTTGGTATGTGATCTGGTTCTTTTCTTTGCTCTGTGTTCTTCTTCTGGAATGACAAATCTTTCTGCATCTTGAATGAGCTCTCTAGCCCATGCAGGTTTCCTATTGTGAGAGTTATACTCACGGGGTGGATCTACAGGTTCTTGCAGATCTTCAAACTCACGAACAACTTATGGAATTGCTTCAGTCATGGTAGTGTCTTGAAATCTAGTTTCCTTAGGTTCTTCATAAACTTTGATAGGTGCCTTCCTTGATTTGATGAATGTTGAGTTTTCATCAAATGTTACATCCCTGCTGACATCAATCTTCTTGAACCCTGAAAAGTATATTCTGTAAGCCTTTGAGCTTTCACTGTAACCCACAAAGATACCCTTCTTTCCTGAAAGATCTAGTTTGGTCCTCTTTTCCTTTGGGACATGAGTGTATACTAGACAACCAAATATTCTGAGATGGCTGACTTCGGGTTTCTAACCAAAAAAGACCTCTTCTGGTGTCTTGTTGTCCAATATCTTGTGGGGTGTTTTGTTCTGCACATATACAACTGTTCTAGCTGCTTCTGCCCATAGATGCATAGGTAGATCCTGGTCATGCAGCATTGCCCTTGCTGCTTCCATGATTGTTTTGTTCTTCCTTTCTGCAACTCCATTCTATTGAGGATTATAAGGAGCGGTCAACTCCCTCTTAATCCCTGAATCACTGCAAAGCTTCTTGAAGTCACCTGAGGTGAATTATCCACCATTTTCGGATCTGAATGTTTTGATCTTTTTGTCAGTTTGATTCTCAATCAAGGTTTTGAATTCCTTGAACTTATCAAACACCTCATCTTTTTTTTTCAAGAAGTATACCCAAGTCTTCCTGGAAAAGTCATCAATAAATGAGACATAGTAAACATACCCACTTAGAGAACTGGATGACATAGGACCACATACATCTGAGTGGATGATTTCCAAGATATATTTTGCCTTGCCTTCACTGCTTGGGAAAGCCTTCTTAATTTTCTTACCTTTTGCACATCCTTTGCAAACACCTTCATGTTTGGTCTTGATTTCAGGAAGACCCTCTATAGCCTTGCTTGCAATTGGAAGTGCCCTATAGTGCATATGAGCAAGTCTTCTATGCCAAAGTTCACTTGGCTCCATGGATTCATGCACCATGGCATGTTTAGGTTGTCCTTTTAATTTATACAAACCTCCCTCTTGCTCTCCAATCACAACTGCATCATCTATGGTCTTTCCCTTTGGCCACATTAGGACTTGGCCATCCACAAATGCAACCCTCATACCTTTTGCATCCAATGCAGAGATGGAGAGTAAGTTCTTCTTGAGCCCAGGTATATAAAGGACTTCTTTCATCTTCAAAGATTTTCCAGAATCTAGGTTGTAGGAGGCTTCACCACTTCCTTTGATGGGATATTGATAATCATCCCCAAGTTTCACTTTATGGGGTGATTCATGTTCAAACAGATTTACAAAGGATTCTTTAAACCCAATCATGTGTTTGGAAGTCCCACTGTCAATTAACCAATCATTACAACCATGGGAGATAGTACCTATGAGAGTAGAGATTAGAACATACTCTTCTTCACTTGATGAGTCATCATTACTATCATCACTTTCTGCCCTAGCCTTCTTCTTTGGAGGTTCATCATCTTCGTCAGCATGAGCATGGTACCTTCTTTTGTTACCCTTCTTCTTCTTGCTGGAGTTGTTGTTGTTGTGGTTTTCCCTTTTGTTCTTGGTACATTCTGAAGCAAAGTGACCCTTCTCATTACAAGTGAAACACCTTAGATCTTTCTTGTCTTCGTGAAAATGATGAGAATATTTCTTCTTGTGATGGGATGGATCCCTCTTGAACTTGCCCTTCTTAGTGTGAGCTATGAGAGCTTGATCTTCATTTCCCATCTTCTCTTCCCTTGCCACAAACCTTGCTTCTTCTTGAGAACATTCCTCCCATAATTTGTTGAAGGAGATTAACTTCTTTCTGGCACAGATCCCCTAGATAAAAGAGTCCCATGACCTAGGTAGGCCATTCAAAGTAGTCATAACAATCTACATCTTCAAGTTTTTCCTTGATCTGAGAGACCTTGGAGAAATAGGATTGAATGGTTTCTCCATTCGACATCTTGACCCCTTTCAATTGATTCCGCAGGGTCATCTTCTGATTTATGTTCTTTCCTTCAAATAGCTTGGTCAAAGAGTCAAACATAACCTTGGGTGTCTTTAGAGAAGACACATGGGGTATGAGATGGTCTTTGATAGAATCAGCAATGATTCTCTTTGCCTTAACCAAGTTCTTCTTATGCAATACCTTAGCCTCTTCATCCTCTGGGATAGGGATGTCTTCTTTTATATATGAGTCCAACTCATCCTCTTCCAGGATTAACCCAATCCTACACTTCCAAGCTCGGAAGTTATCAACCCCTTCAAGCTTATCCTCAAGCTTGGTGTGGTGAGACATCTTAAAGAGTACTTCAAATGGAAATAGAAAAGATTTAGGTCTTACCACTTGAAATGTTGAAAACTGGATTTGGTCCCAGATTAGGGTTTGTCAAAAAAACCCTAAAAATTCAAAATGTGAATTTCAACTTTCTGAAAGGATAGAAATATGCGCCTTGATGAGCTGATCAGCCTGGTGTATTCAGAATTTGAGATCAGCAAAGCTTTACCCTTCAGATTTGCCTTTTTGTCCTCTCGGGTTCACTAGGGAGAGCCCTGAATTAGGGTTTGAGTTTCCTGGAGATCTACCCAGCCAAAAATCTTGATCCAAAGCTCTAAACTTCGATTTTTGCAAGGAGCTTCCAACTATGTCTTCAAATTTCAGAAATTCCTATTTTTGTGGAAACCCTAATTTTTAGGGCCAAATCTGAAAATGCTCAGAATTGAATTCTGATTGGACAGATAGATTCTCCTTGATGAGTAGAGTCAATCTACTATACTGCTTTTCCAAAAACTGTGGAGAGAAACCCAATAAACAAGAAACTCAAGTTTTCGTCACAGTAAAATGTCTTCTTCTCAGGTTAGCTCTGATAACATGTTAAATTTTGACAATTAATTCACAATACTCTTGGATCTTTACTGAGAGAATAACATATACAGTATATCAATGCATAACAATCACAATAAGCATGACAAGCATCACACGAATCAAAAGATGAGAGACAAGAGACACAGAGTTTCCGTGGGGAAAATCCTAAGGTGAAAAACCCCACAACTTCCTCAGAGATAGAGAGAGCAATGGCTCAACCAAAGTACAACCAAAATACACTTGAGATAGTTTCCTAGAGAAAATGATCCTCCTCCTCACTAGTGCACCACTTTCTAAGTGAGAGAAGTGTGTCTTTTCGAATGATACAAATAGAGATCTCCCGATCTCTATTTATACTTAACCTATTTACCCAGTTACACTATGGGGCTGACTTGTATATCTAGATACATCCACAATATCATATATATTTCAGGGCCGACCCCACACATGGTGGTCTAATAACCTATCGGCAAGTACACACACTTGCGACACTTGTCAATCCACATGACGACACTTCCTTATAGAGGAATAACACATCTCTTGTAAGGGTACAATAAATATAGATGAAATACATTCCGAAGCTACATATACATCAACAATGGTGCTATCAATAACACCTTTTTCACTCTATTTGTTTTGGAATTAAACACATTATACAACTTGAGGAGAACTTTATACTCAAAATGAGAACTCTAGCCATAAAAAATCATATTTTTGCATAAAAACACCACCAACAACCCCTGAATAAAAAAATTATTCCTACTAGTAAATTTTTTTTTTTGGAGGGGGGAGGTTAAAAATACAACCATGGCCTTAAAAACCCATATTGTTACTAACAACAACCTTAAAATCAACCTTTTCCCATGGGGTGTAGAATAGATGGTGAATGGGTGTATTGTTAAGGAACTCCTTGTGTAAGATCATAGGTTGGAAACTCTGTGGGTACGAGCCAAAAAATCAACCTTTGACTTGAAAAGTAATGCTATTGGTAGCCCAATTTTGTTGACAGTGTTTTTTCAAGGCTTAGAATTAAAACTTGTTTGAAACCATGGATTTAACAATCATTATCCTTGATAGAAACATCTTAAAATCAACCTCTAAATAAAAAAGTAGTGATACCATGAGAGCCTTTATTTATTTTTTATTCTTTTGGTATTAAAATTGCAACACTTTTGAAACATGGCCTTAACAACTACTACTATTGCTAACAAAATCCTTAAAATCAACCCATGAATTGAAAACTAATTCTACTAGTAACACAATTATTTTTTCAAGGGTTAAAATTACAACTTTTTTTAAACCATGGACTTAACAATCAATATCATTGCTAGATAAATTTTAAAATCAACCTCTAAATTGAAAAGTTGTTCTTTTGGGTTAAATTTTTCAACATTTTTGAAACCATGGCCTTAACAACTTATACTATTGCAACAAAAATATTAAAAACAACCCCAATATTTAAAAAAATGTGTCACTCCCCTTTTTTTTGTGGGTGAGGGGAGGCTTAAAATTGTAAATGTTTTGAAACCATGGTCCAAAAACCAAATACTATTGTACAAAAAACATAAAATCAACCTTAAAATACCCACTCATTTAGGGTTAATTTATGACTACAATGACCATATGTTACATAATGTCATGAATCATGATGATATCACCTCATAATTTAAAAAAATATTTTATTTACTTTTAATAAAAAACACAATACAAATTGCATTGAATTCAACACAAATTAGTTAACAAAACTATTGTTGCATTGTCCATATTCAAATCGAATAAATTATGATATTATTCATAATCAAACCAGATAATAATCCATAAAACATAGAAATTATTCATATATAAATTCAAACACTCCATTAGAGTTGTTATACAAACATCATATAAATAAAAAAGATATCAAATGTTTCATACAATTATTCAAATTGACTCATGGATTCTGACACACCATCATAATCAACATTATATTTAGATGAACGATTGGATGAAGATGTAGATGACCCATATTATTCTCTATTATCAATGAGTCCACCATCTAAGTCTTCATGTATGCCCAACATTCCAGATGGCATATTATTTCTAGATCTACGACTTGGTTTAGCAGACTCCCATCTTGCAACTATTTCTTATACGAGCAACCTATTGATTATATTTGTAGTCTTGGAGTGAAGAGTGCCTTTCTTTGTCAAATGGGAGTCATAAAAAAGTATGCCAAAATCCTCTAATTTTAAGATGTCAATGCACGAACGATTTATATTTTTACCCTTTATTTCCTCTTTCTATAATTATGTTTCTTGACCATTGTCTCTAACTTGTGCATACCATGAAATGGGTGTGTATTCGTTGCATACAAATGTACATCAACTGATATAACTTCCTCATTTTCTTTATTGAACTTCATAAATTTTTTAATCTAGAATTGATAACCACATGGATTTTTTGTATCCAAAATTGCAAGCATTCAACCCTCATTGATATCTTGTACTGACCCCCTGTAAATTTCTTCCATGGATTCATATTGTGAACATGATATTCTAGATCCAATATACATTTCCCTTTCCTTTTCTTGAGAAGGCTCAATAACACCTTGAGTTTCATGTTGTTTAATAAAGTTTATTTTCTTGTGTTCATTTGACATACTTTGTGGATTTCCAATTCTCATTAGCTAACTCAGTTAAGGTGTGGGTCTTGTCTGCAAGGATACCCGAGTTTAATTCCCCTTAGGATTGACTTAGATGGGATTCAACACCCAAAATCCATACAAATTGAGGATGGTGTGGTCCAAACCGAAGGTGATCCCCAAGTGATTTTGATGGATTAGATGCCCCTGGTTCATGGTTTCTCATACCACATGCCACTCCTGCAAGTTAGGGAGATTCAAGCAAACAAAAAAAATACATAATTTGTGGACAACTAAAAGGAGTCTTCAAAAATATATATCCATTTGTTGAGTCTGAAATTATGTTGCTTCACTCAATGAAAAAATACTCCCACCACACAGAATCAGCGACATCAAAATACTCATATGTATATTTGATATACTTTTTTATTTCTTCCAGGCATTTAGAAGAATCTACATACCTATTATGTCAGCATGCATTATGAATCTCAATAGGTGATTGCAATAACAATAACTTTGAAGCATACATTTCACGATTTGAGATGAATTTTAGAAATGATAAACCTGATGAAGGCCCCCATTCTACACTAGTTGAGTATTACTTTCCCCATACTAGTGTTTTTCCAACAATATTTTTGATATGAAATTGATGTTAGAAGCTAATGTCATTAAGTCATTTTTGCAATTTTCTTCCAATGTGTGAAAAACATGCTCTAGACTGTATGCTTTTCCAATAGTTTCAATTAATGATGTTAAGATCCCAACATTCTTCCTCCTCAATGTTACTGCAAAATGACTAAACATTTGATCAATATGGTCATGTGTATGCCCAACAAGAATTAAACCAACTTTTAATTTTTGAAAAAATCTCAATTTAACATGCATGTTTAGATAACCAAACACAATATGATTTTTGTTTTCCCGGTTAATGGTGTCCAATTGCAAATATAGAACTTGAAGAAGATTGCCAAACCAATTAGTAAGAACATGATGAATTATGGCGACGGTCAAATTTGAATCATTATGAATATTTGGATTTGTAAAGTAAACCCTTGGAGACATTCGACCATTAAAAAACTATACAACCAACCAACTGAAATTGAATAAAATTGTCTTCCTTTAAATTATTAGGAGTATGAACAAAATGTGGCAAAAGTGTTTTTTTTATCCATGCCATCAATTCTCAAAATTAGATATTTATGTGAAGCATCGTAGCACTTCTTGTGATGTTTGTACAATTTTTGTCAATGATTTGATTGTTGATGCGATGTCCTTGAAGTGCTTTGATAAATATGTAATCTACAAATAACATAAAATGAAAATATTGATAACAAGTTTTCATAATTGATAATTATCTGGTTCTAACAAATAATTTCGTAGAGACAAACCTCTTTCTATCCCTTCTGATTTATCCCTTCTTTCTTTAAGAGAAGCACATGTACTACAAACCTCCATCCTTGACCTCTTAGGAATGTAGACATTGTTGAAGTTGTTTTTCCATATTCTTGTAAAATATGCATATCTTATGAAATTGTCATTCCCTTCGGTACCTTCAGCATATTCTCTGTATAAGTTGTAGATTTATTTACTTGTGAATTTATCTAGAATGTCTGTTGTAACTCTATAGAGAATACTCTCTTCGTGCTTGGAAAATAAGTCATGCATCCATGACATTGCAATGTTTGTTAATGGCCCATTTTCTCATCCATGATGTGCTTTAGAATAAAATGTAGGATCCTTTTCTATTCTTGTTTGGATTCTTGATAGTTGATGATTACCAATTGATTGAATCATTTTAAATGCCTTTATGCAAATCAAAATATTTCCAATGTGATAGTCATAACCTGTCTTTGTACCTATCATGCACCCCACTGAATATGAATTTTGCATATTTTTGTTCATTGAAAAGTATGCCTCATTTTCTCCAAGGCATAATTGTAGTGATACCTTTCAAACAATTATTTTGTCAAAACTCAATAGAAATCAAATCAATAATAGAACTTGGACTTGTGAGAAATTCTTTCCTAGATCTTGTATAATTGGAATGTTTTAGATTGATATAAAAAGGTCCATTCCTACTACTATACATGCTCATAGCGGCACTACTTCTTAGAATTTCCTCAATTATATTTATGGAAATACCAACATCCTCATCACAAGGAGGAATATCATCCTCCTTTCTATTCCCATCATCATCCTCACTGGAAATCTCATCACTAAGAGGAATGCCAAACTCACTAGGAAAATGATTATCCTCATCACAAATTTCATTGGATCCACTATGAAGTTCTTCGCTTGATGACAAATAAACATAATAATTAACACTATTGGTGCCACTAAATTCTCCACTCGAAGGAAAGTATTCCTCAACATTATCATCATCAATACCTTTAAAATCCTAACTTACAGGAAATTCATTATCATCATTATAGGTGCCTTCATCATCATTTCCTTTGAAATCCCCACTTGGAGAAAAAATGTCAGAATCCTCATCACTGTCTTTAGAATCCCCACTTGGAAGAGAGTCTTCGTCATCCTCATTGGTGCTTTTAAACTCCTCACTTGGAGGAAAATATTTATCTTCTTCATCGGTGCCTTTAAAATCCCCACTTGGAGGAAAAGCATCATCTTCTTCATCGGTGCCTTTAAAATCCCCACTTGCGAGACAATCTCCACCTTTCAATTATCCACTTAAACTATAATAAAAATCATAACTTGGAGAAAGATTAATGATATTGTCATTAAGCTATTAAGAATAATGATCACCATCGCACTCTTCCACTTCATTAGTGATTCCTTCAAAATATTCAGAATTAGGAAGTTCTTCATCAACATGCTTAATCATGTTTCTTGCATTACAATCAATATCCTAAGTAGATGAAAAATGCAACTCTTCATTGACACTAGAGACATTTCCATAATATTCACCAATAGCACAAGAAGAAGTATGTGACTAAGATGATGATGCTTTAGGGATGTAATTTACTTCTTCATTAGATGAACCCATGACTTCTCACCAAAAAATAGAATGGTAACTCCAACAATATTAGTAACTAGCAGAATGAAATTTTCCCTCGCTTCTCACAAAAAAAATAGAATGGTGCACCTCTCCACCTCCCCAACAATCTTATAGCTAGGAGAATGAAATTTTTCCTACAAAAAAAAATAATAATAATCAGCAAGTTTTGTGGATTAAATTGTGTCTATGTTTTAAATACACTAACACAATTATATCTATAAAACTACTAAAATAAAATGAAGTTTGTATTATGTTTATTTTTTGAGTATTAAGTAATTACCTTTTTTGGCTTTTTTATTTATCCCATATTCACAACACTAATAATGTTAAACCTAATCTATGGTATATAAACACTCTTGTTTTGTATTTTTCAACTACTATTCACTTTCGGGAGCATCGATAGGAATGTTTGGAGAAATTTACTAGGGAGTTTTAAGACCACTGAGGAGATATCCAACAATGAACTTCTAACACTTGAAAGGTTAGTTAATTTTTTTCCATAGTTTTTTTTGCTTTGCTTTTTGGTATTTTTTCATTATCTTTTATTTGACTTTTATTTTTGAAGATAGGGACTGAGGGGGTGCCCAAGAGAGCATCATCCCACTCCTAGCAGGGGTTCCCAAAAGAGCATGAGCCCACTCCCAACGAAGGGTAGGGAGGGGGTGCCCCACAATCATCTAGCTTTCCCACTTGCACCCATGGGGGAGTGGGGGAGGTTCCCCTTGTTGGCACTCCCTTGGGAACCTTGTGGGGGCACAAGTCGGCTTAGAATCTTCTTTATAACTTATTTTCTAGGAATTTTAAGAAAGTGAAATTTTCAGGGATCTAAGGAGACATACCAAAGTAACTCAAGTAAAAATTTCAAAATCAAATTTTCAAAACTAGATATGTGGCATGTTGTACAAGTTTGTTCTTGGGAAGAGGCCAAAAACAACAAGACTTGGGAAAGCTACCATAAATCTCATTGGAAATTCAAATTTGAGTCAAACATGGTGAAGGTAGAAGTAGTAAGCAAACTCGGTGAACTAAATGTGAATGTTACAATATTTTGAAGAAGTTATATGTACTAAAGAAGAAATTCTAAATTCAAGGTTGGTGCCACTCAAACAAAGAGATTGGTGTCTCTTACTAAGTTGATGCTTAGCGGCGGGGATTGGTGTCTACAGTAGCTTGGTGTTTATGAATATCTGTAAGAGTAGGTTGGTTCCTACTGGGGTTTGTACCTGTGGATATTGGTGTCTCCGGTAGGTTGGTGCCTACAAATATTTGTAACAGTAGGTTGGTTCCAACAAAGAATTATAAAGAGAAGCTTTGTGGTTTTCTCCTGAAATGGTTTCCATGTAAATTTTGTGTTCCATGTTCTTCAATTAATAGACCTCATATGTGATTGTTTTCTTATGGTTGATGAATCTTTGAAAAAGTAAAAAAATTCTTAAATTGATTCATACCCCCCTCTTAGTATAAGTGTGTTCAACACCCCTCTCTCCCCTCTGCCGATAGTGCACCCACAGGGGCACCCTATCCCTCCTTTTCGCTAGTAGTGCACCCACTCCCAGTGGAGCAGAGGGAGGGGGTGCCCCCAAGGGAACCCAAGGGAGAATCCAGGGTTCCAATGGGCACCCTTGAGGGAACCCCCTCCCTCCCATATGTCAATAGTGTAGGTGCACTGCTGATGGAGGGGAGGGAGGGGGTACCCCCACTCCCATGGGTGCTCAAGGGGGAATCCCCTCCTTCACACCCATTGGGAGTGTGGACACTCTCAGCGAGGGTAAGGGAGTGGGTTCTTGCATAGGCACCTGAGGGAGAACACACTTGTTCCCATGAGGGGGATCGATATATTTGAGCCATGGCCACTCGCTTAGGAACCCACGGGGGTATCCTCTCCCTCTCCCCCGCTGGTATTTTTCTCGCACTCTCAGTAGGGGGAGGTAGGGTGTGTTTGTGTGGGTTCCCGATGGAGAACCCAAGGATACCACTTGCGCCCATAGTGAAGAGGATCGATTTGAGTTGTGGGCACTCCCTTGGGAACCCATTAGGGGCACCCCATCCCTCCCCCTGCAAAGAGTGTGCCCATTCCTGACAGAGGGGAGAGAGAGTGGGAGCATTGAGGTGCCCTCCAGGTAGAACGGAGGGAGGTTCCCCATGGGAATCCAATCCTGAGGCTCATGGCCATGCTTGCTAGAGGCTAGGGAAGGGTTTCTCCTCATGCTAGTGATTTTTTTTTATTTTTGATACATTTAGTAGTTTTTTAAATTCTTGTTTAATTTTTTAAGTTTTAATTTTTTTTTTTTTTTTAAGATTTGTATTTTTTTATTCTTTACAAGTTCTTTTATAAGTTTAGTATTTTTCTTTAGTTTTTTAAATTTTGAACATTTATTCAATTTAATTTAAATAAACATACTTGTACTTTTATTTTTTATACAAAGAGAATGGCATCAAGACATTTATCTATAAATGTTGTGAGGAAAAGTACCCTAATGGTCATGGATCATAACCATCATAGAGCAATTGACCTTAACTACAACTCTCAATCCCCAAGAAGAAACAATCAATCAAGCATTTACAACCAATATATTAATGAACAAGAAAGATAATAAACCAACCTAGAATCCAACATCCGATGACGTTTCCTCTTCTTGAATCCTTATGTCCAACTGCTCCTTTGATCACCTGTAATCAACAAAGATATGATTTTTTTTTATTTTGATACGTTTAGTATTTTTTTTAATTCTTGTTTAATTTTTTAAGTTTTAAGTTTTTATTTTTTTAAAGATTTGTAGTTTTTTATTCTTTACAAGTTCTTTTATAAGTTTAGTATTTTTCTTAACTTTTTAAATTTTGAACATTTATTCAATTTCATTTAAATAAACATACTTATACTTTTATTTTTTATACAAAGAGAATGGCATCAAGAAATTTATCTATAAATGTTGTGAGGAAAAGTACCCTAATGGTCATGGGTCAGAACCATCATAGAGCAATTGACCTTAACTACAACTCTCAATCCCCGAGAAGAAACAATCAATCAAACATTTACAACCAATATATTAATGAACAAGAAAGATAATAAAACAACCTAGAATCCAACATCCGATGACGTTTCATCTTCTTGAATCCTTATGTCCAACTGCTCCTTTGATCACCTGTAATCAACAAAGATACGAACTACAACAATAGATTTCTACAAATGTATAAAATAATTGACTGTAAATATACATATTAGTGTACTAAACAACTAGGTTTTCATAATTAAATAACATGAAATGAATACACTGATATGGATGGAAACAAGAGATCTTTATAACATAAACAACAAATGCATGAAAAAATATCACATGTAACCTACTACGGCACTATTCTGAAACTGATATTCAAGTTCCTCCACCAGGTCCATACACTTGTAAATCTATTTCTTTGTGCTTCACCCAATACAAGACCAAGAAAGTAATTTGATTCATTTCTAACTAGATAGGGAGAATGAAGGCTATTGGAAACATAGGTTTCCATATATGAGGAAAATTTTGCAGACATGGGACAAGGGTTTGTGGATTCTAAAGATAAAATACTAGCATAATGATGATTTATACAATTTCTCGTCCTTCTCTT